>PVIC010016331.1:0-34070 GCA_004025085.1 Thryonomys swinderianus | reverse complement strand
GAAGAAGGTATATTCTCGCTTTGAAGGGTGAAAAATTCTCTAGGCATCTAATAAGTCTATTTGCTCCAAAGTTTGATTTAGCTCAAGTATTTCCTTATTGATTCTTTGTCCAGTTGACCTGTCAATTTGTGACAATGGAGTGTTAAAATCCCCTACGACTATTGTATTCATGGATAGCTGGCTTTTCATGTCCAGTAATGTTTGTTGTATATAGTTGGGTGCGTTAGAGTTCGCATCATAAATATTTATGATTGTTATTTCTTTTTCCTGGATAGTTCCTTGTACGAGAATATAGTGACCTTCTTTATCTCTTTTAATCAGTTTTTGTTTGAAATCTATTTTATCTCCAAACAAGATAAACACTCCTGCTTTTTTGCACTTTCCTGTGGCATGGAGGATTGTTTTCCAACCTTTTATTTTCAGTCTATGGGTTTCCTTCTGAATTAGGTGTATTTCCTGTATGCAGCAGATTGTAGGATCTTGCTTCTTGATCCAATCTGCTAGTCTGTGTCTTTTAATTGGCCCATCGAGTCCATTAATAACCATTGACATTAATGGTTATGACTGATATGGACATATTCAGAGCTGCCATGTTTCCCTGTTCTTGGTTCTTTTCTTCTTTGCTTTTCCCCTTTTCTATTTAGTTTCTTGTTTGCCCCAATGAATTCACTCTCCTGGTCTTGTGGGTATGGACCTTTCTGTGTTTTTTTCCAAGATGTTCTTTTGGATGTTTTGGAGTGCAGGTTTTGTGCTTGTGAAGTTTTTCAGGTGTTCTTTATCATGGAAGTATCTTATTTCCCCGTCTATTCTGAAAGATAGTTTTGCAGGATATAACAGTCTAGGTTGGAGTTTGTTTTCCTGCAGTGCTTGAAATATTTCTCTCCACGCTCTCCTTGCACTGAGTGTTTGTGTTGAAAAGTCTGCTGTGATCCTAATGGGCTTCCCTTTGTAGGTGATTTTCTTCCTTTCTCTCACTGCTTTCAATATTTCATTCTTTTGTTGTACATCTGGAACCTTGATAATTATGTGTCTAGGTGTAGATGTTTTTATGTCACGGTGTTTGGGAGTCCAATAGGCCTCATTTATCTGTATGTCTATGTCTTTTCCTGTGAAGTTTTCTGTTGCTATCTCTGACAGTAGCTTTTTTATATCTTTTACACTGTCTCCTGCTTCCTCAGTGACTCCAATCAATCTTGTTATTTATCTTTGAGTCATCTAGAAGCTGTTGAATTGATTTCTCATGATCCCTTGCTCTTTTCCATAGATTATACCTTTCCTGCTCGCTGGCTGCTATGCTGTCCTCTAGGTCTGGGATTCGGTTCTCTGCTTCATTCATCCTGCTGCACAAGCTTTCATTCTCCTTCATCATTCCCTGGAGTTCTGCTTGAAGCTGTTTAAAAGGTTCCATTGCTTCTGCTAACTTGGATTCAATCATCCCACTGATCTCTTCTTTAATGTAGTCTTTCACTGAGGACAGTATCTCTGTTTTGATCTCAGAGATGAGTTCTGCTTTCCATTTTACTAGATCTGCTTTAGTTACCATCTCCAAGAGTTCTGGTGTTTGAGTTTCAGTTTGCCCTATTTCCCTTTTCTCTGAATTTCCCTGTGGTGGTGATCTTTGTGTCTGTTTTTTTTTTTGTGTATTTTCCCATTTCTACTCTTTCGTTGTTTTTAATGCTCTTCTTTGTCTGATGACAGGGCAATGTTTGTTGCAGGTCTCTTTCTATTATCTGTGGCCCTTTGGAAGCAGCACTTTCTTGGGGGGTCCTCCTTGAATCTGTAATAACCCTTGAGAGTTCTCAGTTCTGACACATCATGGTAGGTATTTGAGCAGAACCATCACATCATGTTTGTTACCATAATACAATAAATGCCAATATCAGTATTAAACACAGCAAATAAGATAAAAAGGTTTGTTAGATTCTATATTGGATACTTTGAGCTTATGAGTTACCTCTATGTCTGACTCCTCATTGCACAGCTCTGGAATACAGTGGGCTGGTGGGCGGCCTGCAGTCCAGTGGAAATGGACTGCACCCTGCAGCTGGGTCTGCGTGCTGCTCCCTCAGTCCTCTAGAAGCAAGGCACGGTGGGGCCGCATCCGCTGGGTCTGGTCCGCCCGCCGCTGGTCCCTCAGTCCGTGGGGAAACAGGGCACGGTGGGTCCGCAGCTGTTGGGTCTGGTCCACCCACTGCTGGTCCCTCAGTCCGCAGGAAAACAGGGCACGGCGGGCCCGCAGCTGCTTGGTCCAGTCCACCCGCTGCTGGTCCCTCAATCCTCCTGGAAAACAGCACGGCAGGCCCGCAGCTGTTGGGTCTCGTCCGCCCGCTGCTGGTCCCTCAGTCCGCTGGAAACACGGCACGTTGGGGCCCGCAGCTGCTGGGTCCGGTCCGCCCGCTGCTTGTCTCTCAGTCCGCCCGAAAAACAACCACTTATATTTCTTATAGAATGTGTATTTAATAAACATTGAAACAGCCCTTACTATGTGTCAGGCACTCTTCTAAATGCTTTAAAACTTATTTAATTCTCATGACAATGCTATGGTTGTCAGTCTTTTTTGCGTTCATTTTACCAGAGCAAACTGAAGCATGAGAAACAATTTTGCTCATGGTCACACCACACACAGAATAGACCTGGAATTGGTAGAGGGTGTATAACTCCCGATTGTGTGTTCTGATCACTATGCAGCACAACCATTTCTCTCACAGAAATTTAAAGTAGATTAAAATAAGAGACATGCAAGAAAGATCATTAAAATAAAAATTAGAAAATCTAAACTCATGAAGTGGATGAAGGTAGAAATTAGTATAGTGAAGAGTTAAGTACCAAATTTAGCTGTATGCATTTTAACAGCCAAATCATAATGAAAAATAGCATGAACTAGTAAGCTTTACAAGCTCATTGTCATAGAAAAAGGAAGTTTGAATGTATTTGAATCTCTCATATTCAATAAGAAGAAACTATCTCTGATATTCAATAGGAAGAGGTTTATGTCAGAAGACTTTTTCATAAAAGATAGGTATCCTAGGGGACTGTGAATTTAGCTCAAGTGGTACTGTGCCAACCTTTCATGCACAAGGGCCCGAGTTTGATCCCTGGTACAAAAAAATATTATATATATATATATATATATATATATATATATATATATATATATATATATATATAATATTTTCTATAATTTTATATATAACATAGAATATATAATATATAAAATTTATTATATATAACTATATGTTGTATGTTATATAAAATTATGAAATTATATTATTTTATATGTTATCTATAAAATATATATATAATTATATATTATATATCATATATATGAATATATATTATACATAATTATGTATTATATAGTATATAAAATTATATATATATAAATTTTTTTAAAAGATAGGTGTCATTTTTTATTGTATCATAATAAAAATAAGCTGCAGATAATATTGAAAACACTGAATTTTTTTGATGAAAATTGTAAAGGAAAGTTATATTTATTAATATACCCAGCATACCTCTATTCCCTTTTAATTATTAGACAATAGATGGTGGTATAAATGAATTATTTGTATACATTTTGCTAATCTACTTTCCAGGCAAAAAATTTTTTAAAAATGTATGCCTTTTATGTGTCACATTTTCATCTTGTCATAAGCTTAAAATTTCAGTGAATAAAATTTCTGATACAAGTCTAAATATTTAAAATAACAGTGTCATGCTCTTTGTACCCACCAGAATTTACTCTGTTAACTTTATAAGGGATAAAATCAACTTAAAAATACATGAATCAACTATTTTTAGGTGTTCAAAAACTTTGTTTTATGTTTCTGAATTCTATTTCCTTTATGCATATGGAATATTTTTTGCAACTTTTAATTTTTCTTATGGTTTTGCAACAAAAAATTTGTTATCTATATTTTACCTTTTAAAGTTTTCTCTACTTTTAGACCTCAAGTAGGATGCTTCATCTTGATTGTCAATTTGATTGGTTTGATAGATGTCTAGAAAATTAATAAAACACACTTTGGAATGTGTGACGGTGTGTGTGGGTGGGTGATGGTGTGTATCCTTGGAGGCTCATCTACTTCTAGTCCTTTTCCTTTTGGCTCTTTTCCTGCTTTCCGCTTTTCACATGCAAAGAAAAGGTCAGCTCTCTTCTGCCACAGCATTTTTACCTTGATGATAGCCTACCATAAGCTGAAATTTCTGAAAGCATAAACTAGAATAAACTTCTCCGATCTGGAAAATGTTGCTAGTATCAGCATTTTGGGAGACTAATCATAGCCTAAACAAGTTAGATAGGGCTTAGAAGGGCTTTGGTACAACTCAGTGGGAAGGTTTTGCATTTGTTCCCTAGTTTAAAAATAAATAAACAATAAAATTCTCCTTAAATGATATATTATTATAATTAACTTGTAGTACATTATAAACTGTTAATTGTTAGATACTTGGTCCTAGTAGCAAGAGTTGATTAATGCACCAAATTAAAAAAATGTTTTGGATTAATTCTGTTGTGAGTATTGCTTATATATGTCATCAGAACAAATAGAAAATAAAATAATATTGGCAATATATCATTTAATGACACTTAAAATTGTTAAAGTGCTTTTGAATTTATATTACTTATTGCTAGAATTACATTGGTTTCAATAGAAACTCAGGAGCCATTGCTGGAGAATCATGTCTAGCACTTTCTTACTGCTTTGTGTTTTGAGATCAGTCCTCAAAGTAAAATTTTAACAACAAAATTCTATTTTGAGTGAAAATCTCATCCTTAGTGCATTCACCTTGATGGATTGCTGGGATCAAATACACAGGAGGAAACTAAATAGTTTGCAGGTAGAAAAGATGGAATTAAATTTTCCAGAAGGATTTGACATACTTTATATGTTGTATCTCCCCATCTATGTTGATGGTGAAATTAGATAGTAATTTCTTTTCTTTTTTCAATTTTTATTTTCACTAGTATATATTTGCAGTGCATAGTGTTTACACTCATGGAGAATTAGCACATGTGCATAATTTAACACATCTTTTTCATCAGCTTCTCTTCTTCCTCTAGCTCTAAGTTACCTTATCTTTTGGAAAATGTCTGTCTTCCTTAAAGACTCAGCAAAAACACAAATGCTGCATTTCCAAAAGAGCTCTTTTAATTTAATGATTATTCAATATATTAAAATCCTAGTTATTTCTTATTTTGTCAGTATTTTGCAGTGATAATGAATAACAATTGAATTAAATGTGGTTTTGATAATATGGCTATTTCTTTTTCTTTATTAAGTTTATTGATACATTTTCAGTATATACTGTGATCTCATTCATCATTAAGAATTTGTTCCTATACAGAATATACCTTGATTGAATTTTTCCATTTCCCTGCCCTTCCTTCAACCACTTCCACCCTATATACATCAGCTTTGTTTTTGTTTTCTCCTTTTACCATCAGTTTTTTTCCTGTGCTTTCCCCTTATCCCCAAGTTCCTCTTCTCCTCTGAAGATTTTCTTCCTATTTCACAACATCTATTATACATATTTGACCTGATTTATACCTTCCACTTTCTCACACTGGTGAAACAATATGGTATTTACACACGTGTGTCCTGTTTATTTCACTTATGTGTAGGGTCTCCAACTGCATCCATTTAGCTATAAATGACTCCAGTTTATCTTTCTTTATTGCTGTCTAGTACTCCATTTTAAAAAACAAACACCCTTTTTCATGTACCAGTTGATGAGCTTTTGCCTGTTTCCAAGACTTAACTATTATAAACTGTGCAGCTATAAACATGTGTGTGTCACTATGATATGAAATGGTACACTAATATAGGTATTTAAATAATTTTTATATGTTCAGTTTAACTTTTATAGTTATGTTTGAATTATGTTAAAATTATAAATACAGAAAAGAATAGACATTGACAGTGCACTCTATAAAAGCTAAAATGAATTACTGAGAGTAGTTCTTTTTTTCTGGTAGAAAATCTTATTGTAGAACATTAATTTGTAAATGAGAGAATTGGTGATTTTCATATTTAACTGTAGTAGTTACTTTCTAAATATGCCTAAGGAAGTTTATCTTGAAAGTACAGATTTAATCATCAGTGAAATATCATTACTGTGTGTCTAGAACTTTAGATTCTCCCTTTCCCCAACAAGAAGAATTTTTAAAAATTCTTTATTGGTACATTTTATATACAACTCATAATCACACTCAACATTGGGGAATTTGTACCAGTATATGACACAAGTTAATTGTCATTTTTACTCATATCACTGCCCACCATACAACCCTCACCCCCTATGTACATATTCTTTCCTTTTCTATCCAAATCACACTTATTCTTTCCCCTCATTACTTTCCCCTACCACATTCTCTTTGAATATTTCCTATTTCACAAAGTCTATTATACATTCTAGAACTCACTTACATCTCCAGGTTCTCATGCTAGAGAAAAGATATAATATTTCCATTTCTGTAATCAATTTATTTCACTTCTCCACTGTTTGTGGGATTGTAGATTGTGCAGCTATTGTGAAAATCAGTGTGGAGATTCCCCCAAAAGAAAATTATTTCAGAGAAATAGAAATGTAAGCCCTTATGTGGGCTTCACTGTGTTCTAATGTGCTTGCAAAGTTAAGACTAAATATTAAGGAAGGTGACATTTGACAGTTGACATTGAACTATTTTTACATCCTCTTGTTAAGTTGTATACACTTTGATACAGTCTTTGAAATACTACGTGAAGAATTTGAATGAAGTGTAGGTGTTAGTAGCATTTGAAGAATTTTCCATATTTTGCTGTTGTCTTCCAGTGATAGATTTTTTAAAATTATTGGTAAGTTCTGTATACACAACATGATCACTCTTGACATTGAGAAGGGTCCATTTTTGGACAGGGTCTTTAAATTTGAGGGCACTGATATTTTAAGCTCTCTATATATTTTAGAGAGTAGCCCTGTGAGAAGAAGCCGGTAAAAAAAAAAAAATCCATATTGTTGGTTGTCTTTTTCCTTGGCTGGTGGTCTCTCTTGCTGTGCAGAAGCATTTTGGTAGGATGACATCCCAGTTGTACATTCCTTCGGCTAGTTCTTGTGCTATAGAGCTTTTGTTCATACAATCTTTCCCTAAGTTGATGTCTCCAAGGGTTCTACCTAACCTGTTTCGCAGCAGTTTTAATGTCTCTGTTTTAATATTTAAGTCTTTAATACACTTTGATTTTAGTTTAGAGTATAGTGAGAGAAATAGGTCTAGCTTTAGTCTTTAGCAGCATAAAGCCCCGTTTTTCCAGACCTATTTATTAAAGAGGCAATTTTTCCTCCATTGAGGGTATTTGATTCCCTTCTCAAAGATGAGGTAGCTCTATCTGAAGTTGTTTCTGGATCTTCTAATCTGTTCCACTGATTCTCAGGTCTGTTACTTTGCCACTACCATGCAGTTCCTTTTTATCACAGTTGCTTTGTAGGATAGTTTCAAGTTGGGGATCATGGTATCCCCTACTATGTACTTGTTGCCTAGAATTGCTTTTCCTATTCTTGTTCTTTTGTGATTCCGGATGAATTTTTTAATTATTTTTTTCTAGAGCTGATATATATGCTGTTGGGATTTCAGTTGGGATTGCATATAGATGGTAGTTGTGGGAGCAGAGCCATTTTGATGATGTTGGTTCTTCCTACCCATGAACAGGCGATGTCTTTCCATTTTCTGATATCTTCTACATCTTTTTTAGAGTGGTGTAGTTTTCAGAGCAGAGGTCTTTCACCTTTGTTAGATAAGTTCATAGACAGTTCATTTTTTGTATGCTGTTGTGAAAGGGCTTGACTCTCCAGTTTCTCTCTCAGTGAGCTTTTGTTTGTGTACATAATGGCTATTGATTTTTGAACACTGATCTTTTATCCAGCTATGCTACTAAATTGGCTAATTAAGTCTACCAGTCCTTTTAAGTTCTTCCTTTCCTAGCTTTATTTCCTTTACTTCTTCCTCTTGTCTATTTGCTGTGAATAATGCTTCCAGAACTGTATTGAAAAGGAGTGGTGTCATCCTTGGATTGTTCCTGACATCGGTCTAAAAGATTTCAGTTTTTAACCATTAAGTATGATGCTGGCTGTTGGTTTCTCATAAATATTTTTCTTAATTTGAGATAAAGACCATCTGTTCCAATTTTCTGTAGGGTTTTCATCATGAATGGGTTTTGGATTAGGTCGAGCACTTCTTCTACATCTATTGGGACAACCATATGGTTTTTCTCCTTGAATATGTTAATATAACATATTATGTTTATTGACTTACAAATGATGAATAATTCTTGCACCGATGGGATGAGTCCAACTTGGTCGATATGTATGATTTCTTTTTGATATTCTGCACTCTATTTTCCATTATCTTTTTGAGGACTTTTTGCATCTATGTTCATTAGGGTGATTGACCTGTGATTTTCTTTTTTGATTGGGTCTTTCTCTGCTTTTGGAATCAAGGTAATGGTTGCTTCCAGCAATGAATTTGGGAGTATCACTTTCTTTTTAATTTCATTAAAAAGTTTGAGATGTAGTAGTTTTTTTTTTTTTTTTTTTGGAGACAGGGTCTCGCTTTGTAGTTCAGGCTGGCTCTGAGCTCACTATGTAGCCCAGGCAAGCCTCGAACTCAGCAATCCTCCTGTCTCTGCCTCCTGAGTGCTGGGATTACAGGCGTGAGCCACCACGCCCGGCAGGATGTAGTAGTTTTAAAACTTATTTAAACGTTTTATAGAATTCAGCAGTAACGCTACTAAACCAGGGCTTTTCTTTGTCTGAGGTTTTTTATTACATTTTCAAATTCACAGATTGATATTGAGGTGTTAAACTTTTTTCTATCTTTGTTCAATTTTAAAACTTCATATGTGTCTAGAAACCTATCTGTTTTTTTTTCCATTTTATTGGCATACAGATCCTCACAATATGTATACTCCTCAGGACTTCCACTGAATCTAGTGATTTCCCATTTTCATTCCTAATAGCATGGATTTGATTATTTTCTTCCTTCTTTTCAAAGGGTGGCTAAGGGTTTGTGAATTTTGTTTTTCCTTTTGAAGAACCAACTATTCGATTCATTGATTTATTTTTTTGTATCGTTCTCTTAGTCTCTATTGTATTAATTTCTGCTCTGATCATTATAATATCCTCCCTAACATGACCTTTGGGTTTTTCTTGCTCCTCTTTTTTCTAGTAAGTTGTGGTTCAGAATTAGACTGTTTATTTGAACGTGCTTTGTTTTTCTGGTGTGGACTTTCTGTGCTATGAATTTTCCTCGTAGAACCGCTTTCATTGTGTCCCATAAATTCCTGCATGTTGTACTGGGATTATCATTATTTGTGTAAATTGTTTAGTTTCTTCTGTGACCCACTGGTTGTTCAACACAGTGTTGTTCACTTCACAAGTGTTTGTGAGGATCCGGGGATTTCTTTTGTTATTCAGCTTCAATTTCAAGGCACTATGGTCTGACAGTATACAAAGGATAACTTCAATTCCTTTGCATTTAGATAAGCATGTTCTGTGAACTACCATGTGATCTATTTTGGAGAATGACCTATCAGTAGCTGAGAAGACAGTATTGACTATTGTGTGGTGAAATACTCTGTAGGCATCTATTAAGTCCATTCGTTCAAAGGTTTATTTCAAGTATTTCATTATGGATTTTTTTGTCCAATTGATTGGCCTATTTCTAACAATTGGTTATTTAAGACCCCTACTACTATTATGTGTTTACCTGGTTTTTCATGTCCATTAATATTTGTTTTATACAGTTGAATGCACTAGAATTTGGTGCATAAATATTTACAAATGTAACGTCTTTACTAGGATGTTATGTTCTTTGTCTTTTTCAGTTTTGGATTGAAATCTGTTTTGTCTTAAAATCAGACAGCTCCTTCCTGTTTTTTGTGGTTTCCTGTCACACAGAGAATTGTTTTCCATCATTTCACTTTCAGTCTGTGGCTGTCTTTCTGAATTAGGCTTCTTGTATAAAGCATATTGTATGATCTGGCTTCTTTTTTTAATTGAATTCTTTATTGGTACAATTTATATACATGTCACATCACATATAACATTGGGGAATTTGTACCAGTATATGACCAAGTTAATTCTCATTTTTACCCATATCCCTACCCAACCACACCTCCCCACCCCCTTTATACATACTCTTTTATTTTTTTCTGTATCATATTTATTCCTTCCCCTCATTACATTCCCACACCAAATTTCCTATGGAAATTTCCCACACTATAAAAGCTGTCATACTTTCTAGAGCTCATTTGCATCTACAGGTGTTCATGTCAAAGAGAAGATCTGGAATTTGAATATCTGTGATGTATTGATTTCACTTATTAGTATATCCTCCAGGTGTCTCCATTTGCGCCTAAATGGATCGATCTTGTCATTCTTTATGGCAGAGTAATACTCCATTTTATAAAAAAAAACACATTTTCTTTATCCACTCTCCTGTTGATGGGTATTTGGATTGTTTCTAAGATTGAGCTATCACGAACTGAGCTGCTATGAACAAGGGTGTACATCTGTCTTTCCAATGTGAGTTTTTAAATCTTTTAGGTATATTCCTAGCAGGGGGATAGCAGGGTCAAATGGGACCCCTAGTCCTAGTTTTCTGAGAAATCTCCACACAGATCTCCACAATGGTTGCACAAGTCTGCAATCCCACCAACAGTGGAGAAGGGTTCCTTTCTCCCCACAGCTTCGCCAGCAATCATTCTTGGTTGATTTCGTGATAGTGGCCATTCTTTGTGGAGTGAGATGAAATCATAATGTTGTTTTCATTTGCATCTCTCGAATGACCAGTGATGTTGACCATTTCTTCATATGCTTCTTGGCTACTTTGACATCTGCCTCTGAGAAGTGTCTGTTCATTTCAGTTGCCCATTTTTGAATTGGGTCTTTAAACTTGGGGAGGCTGATCTGTTTGAGTTCTTTATATATTGTAGATAATTGCCCCTAGTCTGATAAACAGCTAGTAAAGATTTTTTTTCCCATGTTGATGGTTGTCTTTTAGCAGTGCCAGTGACTTCCTTTGCTGTGCAGAAGCTTTTCAGTAGGATGAGATCCCATTTGTTGATTCTTTCTGCTAGTTCTTGTGCTAGAGAGGTTTTATTCACAAAGTCTCTGCCTAAGCCAATGTCTCCAAGAGTTTTACCTAGCCTGTTTTCTAGCAGGCTTATTGTTTCTGTTTTAATGTTTAAGTCTCGTATCCACTGTGAGTTTAGTTTTGTGCATGGTGAGAGAGATAGGTCTAGCTTTAGCTTTTGGCAGGTTAAAGCCCAGTTTTTCCAGCACCATTTGTTAAAGAGGCTGTCTTTCTTCCGTTGGGGGTGATTGGCTCTTTTGTCAAAGATAAGGTGGCTTAGTGTATCTGGAGTTGTTTCTGGGTCTTCTAATCTATTCCACTGGTCCTCGGGTCTGTTAGTTTGCCACTACCATGCAGTTTTTATCACAGTGGATTTATAGTAGAGTTTTATAATACCCCTGCCATGTCGTGGTTGCTTAGAATTGCTTTTGCTATTCTCGGTTTCTTGTGTTTCCAGATGAATTTTTGTATTATTTTCTCTAACTCTGTGAAGTATACTGTTGGAATTTCAATTGGAATTGCATTGATTCTGTATAGTAGTTGTGGGAGTATAACCATTTTGACGATGTTGGTTCTCCCTACCCAGGAACAAGGGATATCTTTCCACTTTCTGGTTTCGTTTTCTATCTCAGTTTTCAGAGTCCTATAGTTTTCATAGTAAAGGTCTTTCACTTACTTTGTTAGGTTGATTCCTAGATATTTCATTTTTCTGGGTGCTACTGTGAAAGGGATTGCCTCCCCAATTTCTCTTTCAGTGAGTCTGTGGTTTGTGTACACAAAGGCTGTTGATTTTTGAGCACTGACCATGTATCCAGCAACACTACCAAATTAGGTAATTAAGTCTAGCAGTCTTTTGTTTGAGTTTTTAGGATCCTCTAAATAGAGTATTATATCATCAAAAAATAATGACAGTTTAACTTCTTCCTTTCCTGTCTTTATTCCTTATATGTCTTTGTCCTACCTGATTTCTATGGCTAATGTTTCCAGCACTATATTGAACAAGAGTGGTGAAAGCGGACATCCTTGTCTCATTCCTGACCTTAGTGTAAAAGGTTTCATTTTTTGCCCATTGAGTATGATGCTGGCTGTTGGTTTCTCATAAATAGCTTGTATTAAATTGAGATAAAGTTCATCAATCCAATTTTCTGTAGGGTTTTGATCATAAATGGGTATTGGATTTTGTCAAATGTTTTTTTCTGCATCTATTGAGATAATCATATGATTTTTGTCCTTGAGTCTGTTAAGATAGGGTATTACATTGATTGATTTACGTATGTTGAACCAGCCTTGCATCCCTGGGATAAATCCGACTTGATCAGGGTGTATGATTTTCTTGATAACTCTCTGTATTCTGTTTGCCAGGATTTTATTGAGGATTTTTGCATCAATGTTCATTAGAGAGATTGGCCTGTACTTTTCTTTTATGGTGGGATCTTTCCCTGCCTTTGGAATCAAGGTGATGGTTGCTTCAAGGAATGATTTGGGAGAGTACTGCTTCCCTTTCAGTGTCATTAATGAGATTGAGAAGTACTGGTATTAATTCTTCTTTAAAAGTTTTGTAGAATTCAGCAGTGAAGCTGTCAGGACCAGGGCTTTTCTGTGTTGGTAGGTTTTTAATTACATTTTCAATTTCCCAGATTGATATTGGGTTGTTTAACATTTTTATATCCTCTTCATTCAGCTTTGGAAGTTCATATGTGTCTAGGAATCTATGCATTTCTTCTCGATTTTCCATCTTCTTGGAGTATAGATTTTCAAAGTACGTGTTTATGATCCTTTGGACTTCTTCTGGATCTGTGCTGATTTCACATTTCCATTCCTTATAGCATGGATTTGAGCCTTTTCCTTTCTTTATTTGATAAGGTTGGCTAAGGGTCTGTCCATCTAATTTATCCTTTCGAAGAACCATCTCTTTGATTCATTGATGCTTTGTATTGTTCTCTTTGTCTCCATTGCATTCATTTCTGTTCTGATCCTTATAATTTCCTCTCTAGTATGTGCTTTGGATTTGTTTTGCTCCTCTTTTTGTAATTGAGGTTCATTCTTAGATTGTTTATTTCAGTTTGCTCTATTTTCCGAGTGTAGGCATTCACTGCTATGAATTTCCCTCGCAGAACTGCTTTCATTGTGTCCCATAAATTCCTGTATGTTGGGCTGGGGTTGTCATTTAGTTGTAGAAAATGTTTAATTTCTTTTGTGGCCCATTGGTTGGTTAACAAAGTGTTGTTCATTTTCCATGTGTTTGTGAGGATCTTGGAATTTCTTCTGCTATTCAGCTCCACTTTCAAGGCACTATCGTCTGATAGTATGCAGGGGATAACTTTGATTCCTTTGCAGTTAGTTAAGCTTGTTCTGTGGTTTAGAATGTGATCTGTTTTGGAGAATGATCCATGAGCAACTGAGAAGAAGGTATATTCTTGCTTTGAAGTGTGAAAAATTCTGTAGGTATGTAGTAAGTCCATTTGCTCAAAAGTTTGATTTAGCTCAAGTATTTCCTTATTGATTCTTTGTCCAGTTCATCTGTCAGTTTGTGACAGTGGAGTATTAAAATCCCCTACTACTATTGTATTCATGGATAACTGGCTTTTCATATCCAGTAATGTTTGTTTTATATAGTTGGGTGCATTCGACTTTGGTGCATAAATATTTATGATTGTTGTTTCTTTCTCTTGGATAGTTCCCTGTACGAGAATATAGTGACCTTCTTTATCTCTTTTAATCAGTTTGGGTTTGAAATCTATTTTATCTGCAAACAAGATAAACACTCCTGCTTTTTTGCAGTTTCCTGTGGCATGGAGGATTGTTTTCCAACCTTTTATTTTCAGTCTATGGGTTTCCTTCTGAATTAGGTGTATTTCCTGTATGCAGCAGATTGTAGGATCTTGCTTCTTGATCCAATCTGCTAGTCTGTGCCTTTTAATTGGCCCATTGAGTCCATTGACATTAATGGTTATGACTGATATGGACATATTCAGAGCTGCCATGTTTCCCTGTTCTTGGTTCCTTTCTTCTTTGCTTTTCCCCTTTTCTATATAGTTTCTTGTTTGCCCCAATCAATTCACTCTCCTGGTCTTGTGGGTATGGAAGTTCTGTGTTTTTTTCCAAGATGTTCTTTAGGATGTTTTGGAGTGCAGGTTTTTTTGTTCTTGTGAAATTTTTCAGGTGTTCTTTATCATGGAAGTATCTTATTTCCCCGTCTATGCAGGACGCAATAGTCTAGATTGGAGGTTGTTTTCCTGCAATGCTTGAAATACTTCTCTCCACGCTCTCCTTGCATTGAGTGTTTGTGTTGAAAAGTCTGCTGTGATCCTAAAGGGCTTCCCTTTGTAGGTGATTTTCTTCCTTTATCTCACTGCTTTCAGTATTTCATTCTTTTGTTGTACATCTGGAACCTTGATAATTGTATGCCTAGGTGTAGATATTTTTATATCATGGCATTTTGGAGTCTGATAGGCCTCATTTATCTGTATGTCTAATTCTTTTCCTGTTAAGTTTTCTGTTATCTCTGACGATATCTTTTTTATGTCTTTTACACTGTCTCCTGCTTCCTCAGTGATTCCAATCAGTCTTATATTATTTTTCTTTGAGTCATCTAGAAGCTGTTGAATTATTTTCTCAGAGTCCCTTGCTCTTTTCCATAGATTATAACTTTCCTGCTCTTTGGCTGCTATGCTGTCCTCTAGGTCTGAGATTCGGCTCTCTGCTTCATTCATCCTACTTCGCAAGCTTTTGTTCTCCTTCATCATTCCTTGGATCTCTGCGTGAAGCTGTTTAATGGGTTCCATTGCTCTTGCTATCTTGGATTCTATCATCTTGTTGATCTCTTCTTTAATGATGTCTTTCACTGTGGACAGTACCCCTGTTTTGATCTCAGAGATGAGTTCTGATTTCCATTTTACTACATCCGGTTTAGTTACCATCTCCAAGAGTCCTCATGTTTGAGTTTCAGTTTGCCCTATATCTCTTTTCTCTGAAATTTCCTGTGGTGGTGATGTTTGTGTCTGTTTTTTGGGTGTATTTTCTCATTTCTACTCTTTCATTGTTATTAATGTTCTTCTTTGCCTGATGCCAGGGCAATGTTTGTTGCAGGTCTCTTTCTATTATCTGGGGCCTTTTGGATGTGGAACTTTCCTGGGGGGTTGTCCTTGAATCTGTAATGACCCTTGAGAGTTCTCAGTTCTGACACATCATGGGAGGTATTTGAGCAGAACAATCACAGCATGTTTGTTACCATAATACCATAAGTGCCAATATCACTAATAAACACAGTAAATAAGTTAAAAAATTTTGTTAAATTCTATTCTGAATACTTTGAGCTTATGAGTTACCTCAATGTCCATATGCCAGAATTTAGAATTAGTCAGCAATGTGTATACAACATATAAATCGTAAATGTGACAGTGGAGTATTAAAATCCCTCCGGAGTATTAAAAACACCCTCCGAACCCTTTAGGGATAAGAGGTCACTGGGGAATCAGGGAGGTAGTGAGACAGGAGTAGAATGAAATAGGGTTAGCAGGTTTATGAAGATCACTATACCCTAGAATATCATATATGCCAGCGGGTAATAGAGGATAAATTGCATATGTACAACAGTACCAACTGTATTCTGTAAGACCATTGGATACTTTGCACACCTTCTTATACTAGTACAGAAGAAGAAATAGGGCAGCCTAAGAGTCTTTTACTTCTGGATGTTGCTTCTGACAGGAAGATAGGAGAGCGTGTGGGACAAGAGGTGAATAGAGGGATATAGGAATAGATGGCAAAATAAAAGCTAGATTCCCCCCCCCCTTTTTATTTTTATCTTGCCTGGTCTCTCAGTGCGGCTCTAGGAGTGTGCCTCCTGCGGAGGGACGCAGGCGATGGCTCCGGCTCCTCTAGGACCTGGGTCCTCACAAGGCACCTCCGGGGTGGGGTTGGGGCTGGGCGTAGCCCCTCAACCCTCCATAGTCGGGATGGTGTCCAGGGTCCGTATCTGATTCCTCACTGCACAGCTCGGTGGTACAGTGGGCCAGTGGGCAGGCTTCAGTTCTTGGCCGCCACTGGAAACGGATGGTGCCTGGTAGCCGAGTCTGTGCTGCTCCAGGATTCAGTGGGCCGGTTGGCGGCCTTCAGTCTGCTGGAAACGGATGGCGCCCGGTAGCCGAGTCCACGCCACTCAGGGATACAGGCATCCTGCAGTCCGCCGGAAACGGATGGTGGCAATATTTTAAGTAAAGTGACTACTCAGCTGTAAACCTGTGTCCACTAAGTGTGATTGTTTATATGTCTGGATTAAGAGCCACAGCCATATTATTATGGTATAATTCTGGGTTTAAATGTAGTGTTTGTGGGGATGCTTGTCATGTAAGCCAGTAAAGTCAGGAGAGAAGAACTTCCCTGATTGTGGGTAGAACAATCCCACAGGGTTTCATCCTGGATGGAATGAAAGGATATGGAGAAGGTTGGCCTGCACTTGATAGCTTCTCTGTGCTTGAGGGGCACATTTTCAAACTGTCATCACCTGCAATATAGCTTCATCAACATTTCAATGCAGACTCACATTAGTAATTTTCCATTGAGGCATCCTTAATCCCTTGCTTCCCCAGAGTCGAGGTTCAAAGAGCTAACTGGAACACAGTTCTCTAGCACTGAGATACCCATTGTGGACTCTCACATACGATTCTATAACCATTTACCTTAGTGTGAATAAACATATTATATTTGTTCCTATAGACAGTGCTAGCAATATAATATAAATTGTGCTAAAATGTCATAGTCAATGACATTCTGCTTTCAATAGTAAAATGTGTAACATTTTTAAACTCTAAAAGATCTTAAAGATCACATAGGTAAATGACTACTGGGAAAAGTACTAAGATATCTGAAAAAATATTAATATATTCTTCATATACAGAGACCTAATTCAGGTGTATTTTTTTTCTTTAAACAGGCTTCTTATGAAATGGCGCATTATGCAACTGTTTTTTGAAGTGTTCCCAAAACATCGTATTTCAGATCCATGCTTATTATATAATTATGTCCAGCAATAATTTATGTACTTTTTCTAATATATAGTATTCATAACTTTTCTATTCAAGGAATCTTAAAGGCTGTCAGTGACATTTTTTTTATTCTCTATGTAAATCTTTACATCCCCTAGAATACCCTTTTTCTCTTGTTACAATTCTTAAATAAATTTCAAGACATTTAGATGATTCTTTAAAACCTTACTTTTCTTGCACTTGAATTAATGAGTGTTAGTTGTTACCATCTGTGGTTTAGATTTTCTATTTGAAACTATAGGCTTTAGGTTTTGCTTTCGTCATTTTCATTTCTAAAGATCTTACCAATGTGTTCAATATATCTCTCTGCAATAACAACAACACTATCTGTGTATGGATATAGCTCATGAGGACCTAGAATTTTTCATATTTACTCTTAAGAAATTAAATAGTCATATATGTGTAGTGTGATCATGTTATAGCTTAGTACCTTATTCAGTGTGGAGAGTAGAGTAATTCTAATAATTCTCAAGAACACAGATCTTCATGGAGTTTACACAGGATGCAAGAAAAAAAAGGTACTGAAAAGATTGCATAACTGGTAATGATGTCCAGTATGTACACACACACACACACACATACACACACACACACACACAAATTATTGTTTAAAAAATCAGTGTGCATGTTACCAAAAGAGCCAGTGAATTCAGGAAATTTTGGCCATGTAAACTCAAAGTTTTCAGACATTTTTCATTTTCATGAGTAATACAAATTGAAATTTACAAATTTTTTAAAAAATACAATTCTCTAACTCTTAAATGTTGACAACAAATTCACATGTGTGTAAAATACTAGTTATGCCAATAAAATCTATTCAGAATTTCTTGTAATAAGTTCCCAGTGGTGCTTTTCTGCTTTAAGTTGTGAAATACATACATATATGTGGGTGACAAGTTAGAGGATGCAGCTAGAACCCTCGTGGCAAGCTCCAGTCCCCTGTGAGTTCCACAGCAAAAGGATTAACAAACAATAAAATTGGAACCTTGAGACAAAAGCTGACCCTGGGCTTCACTCTTGCTACTTTGAGCAGCTGCAACAGAAGACAAAATACCTGAACTCCTTATTCTGTACTATGTCTTCACACCCAAAGTCCTACCATGCATAGATCAGGGTGGATGTCTACAATAATCCCTATAGCTGAAGATCCAGTGGCAGGGCAGAAGTACTGGCATTAACTCTTCTTTAGAAGTTTTGTAGACTTTAGCAGTGAAGCCATTGGGACCAGGGCTTTCCTTTGTTGTAGCTTTCTTATTACATTTTCAATTTCCCAGATTGATATCAGGTTGCTTAACATTATTATATCCTCTTCGTTCAGCTTTGGAAGTTCATATGTGTCTAGGAATCTATCCATTTCTTCTAGATTTTCCATTTTTGGAGTACAAATACGTGTTTATTATCCTTTGGACTTCCCCTGGATTTGTGTTGATTTCCCCATTTTCATTCCTAATAGCATGGATTTGCGCTTTTTCATTCCTTTGTTTGATAAATTTGGCTAAGGGTCTGTCAATTTTATTTATTCTTTCAAAGAACCAACTCTTTCATTCATTGATTATTTGTATCATTCTCTTTGTCTCCATTGCATTAATTTCTGCTCTGACCCTTATAATTTCTTTCCTTGTATGAGCTTAGGGTTTATCTTGCTCCTCTTTTTCTAATAGAGGCATTCACTGCTATGAATTTCCCTTGTAGAAGTGCTTGCATTGTGTCCCATAAATTGCTGTATGTTGCACTGGGGTTATCTTTTAATTATAGAATCATTTAATTGTAGAAACTGGTCAATTTCTTCTTTAATCTTTGTTATGGCCCATTGGTATGCCTACTGCTTTATTAAACTATTTTGTTATCTCTGTTGATACCATTTTAGATAATTCATGTGTGAGGCTTTGTTTCCTCCTTTATGGTAATCCATGGATCAGCTTTGCGAGAGTTGGTTATTTTTTGGATGAATTTTGTTGACTTGTCTTCTCATGTGTTTACTTTTTCATGTTTGCTTATTTGACTGTGTGCATGTGTGTGTGTGTTTGAGGCTTGTGGGTTAGTTTCATGAGGAATTTTTGTTTCTAATATGAAGACCCCTTTAGGTTATGTCTATGTTTCAGTAATAGTTCCTGAGAGTTACTAAGTATTGGCCTTCACCTTTTTGCCAGGATCCAACCTCTTCACCTACTTCAGATGGGAGGTAGTAACATGTTTGATCCAGAATTCCCAGAGTGGGTCACAGTGTAATCTAATTACTGTCATCACAAGCAAGCTAAATGATGCCAGCAGCTGTGACATCTTGTCTATAGTAATAAAATCAGCCCCAACTGAACTGAATGAGGACCAGGGCTGAGGACCAAGAAACTACCATCTCTCATAAGAGAGATCTATAAATATGGTTTGACAATTTAGATAAGCCAAATACTGACCAACTATTGATCTGTAATAAATATCTAGTACATGCAACAACTTTAGCTCTACTAACATTCGCATGATATTCAACAGCAGTACCATAAATTAACTATTTATCTAGAGCTTCTTGATGCTTAGAAGTTATACTAGTAAATGTGGAGAAGGTGAGGAACCACAGAATGAAAAAAAAAACACAACAATATTTGGAAAATTAATGAAGAAGGAAAGAAAAGTACATTTGTATTTTCTTATAAAGACTAAAATAAAATTTAAGTGATAGAGAAGTCACTGGAAAAAAAACAAGAAAATAAACAGCAAAAATAAGAGATAAAAAGGAAGAAAATTGTCTAAAGGGAAAATGAACTAAAAGAAGAGACAAAAATAAAGCAGGTGAAAAACTATAACCCTGAAAATATCCAATGAAAATAAAGTTAAAAACTAAAATAGGAAAATCAAAAGGCAATTGTCAACAAAAAATTGCTATTATTAAATGAGTGTTTTTTCCTTGCAATCTGCAATCTTGGGCTGTAGTCAGACTTGATTTTCTATTTCTAGTTTTATGGCCAGTGGGTCTTTGAGGTGTTCTCCTTGCCCTAGAGACCCTGATGTTCATTTCCCCCAGACTATGGTTTTTATTTGAGCCATGATATGTCCTTGATCCTAAAGGTAGGTGGAGAATGTGAATAGCCCTGTTGTCTCTCCTGGATGTAGGTCACAGGTAGAGGTTGAGATTGGCTGTTGGATTTAATGTCAAAACTCATGGAGTCTGGTGTCCCTGATCTCCTGGGTGTTTGTTATCTTTGTCTTGGATCTAATTGGTAGTTTAGTTTTTGACTCTGGTGCTCCATGCTGTTTTTCCCTAGAGGCAGGCCACAATTCCTTTGTTGTAGGTCTGCTCTTTCCTATGGAGGCCACCACTTCTGGTCTGTTGTCTCTCGTGATGAGAGTGTGTACTACTCTTCCAAACTGGATCTGCTCTCTCACATGATGGAGGGCTTCTTTTTCAGGTCTCTGGAGTTAGCTTTCATTACTGACTTCTACTTACATGCTAAATCTAATTAGTCTGAAAATAATGTCCAAATATTTTCATAATTTTTAGGTTTTCAGCTTCCCCAATACTGCTGTGCTCATCCACTTTGCCTTCATGTCTCACTTGAATAACACTGTAACATAGCTTCTAACTTAAATATTTCAATAGTTCTTCACTTTCTTTGTATCTCCATCTTTGAATATTCAAAGCACTTTGATTTTGTAGCTACTGATCTATTTTATATTTAAATAAATGTCATTTCTCAGCTCACAGTCCCTGTCACCTAGTTTATACTGTTACTCCTTGACAAAAGTTTTCAAATTGGTCTACATATTACATTTCTTTTCTTTTTAAAGTATATAGTTATTGGTACATTGTATATACACAACATGATCACACTCAATATTGGGAATTTGTATATTTCTGATCAAAAGTCATCTTTACCACCAAAATGTCCCATATCAAGACTGTTCCCAATAGGATCTTACCCTGAGGACTGACACTTTGCCTCTAATACTTTTCTCTCAGTTATCTATATAACTCATTCCTTAATACCTTCCATCATTTCATTCAGATACACTTTCTCAGTGAGACTGTCTTACTCACTCTAACATTGTAGTTCTCTGTAATTTAAAGCTGCTTTCCAAATTTAATCTTTCTCCATGATGTGTATTATCTTTTGAATTACAAATTTATTTTACTTATTTTTTGATATCCAGTTTCCCTTCATAAAGTACAAACTCCACAATGGTAAAGATTTCTCCCTCTTTTGTTTATTATTCTATCTTAGGCTAAGGCTGGCATATAAATGTGTAAGAATTATTTCTGAAAAATTGCATGAATATGGGACAAATTCAGAAATGGATCAAGGTACTGTAAAAATATAGAGTATGGGGCCGGAGATTTAGCTCAGTGGTTCTGGTACCTGCCTCGCAAGCGCAAGGTCCTGAGTTCGATCCCGGTAACCACATAGAATGCTGGGCGTGGTGACTCGCGCCCACCAGCAATCAATACCACATACCACAGTGCCGGGTGTGGTGGCTCACACCTGTAATCCCAGCACTCTGGAGGCAGAGACAGGAGGATTTCTGAGTTCCAGGCTTGCCTGGGCTACATAGTGAGCTCAGGGCCAGCCTGAACTACAAAGCGAGACCCTGTCTCAAAAAAAAAATAGAGAGAGTATGATATAATCTCAATTAAATGTTCATCATTGCTGATGAATAAAGAAAACCACACTTTATAAAAATGGAATCCAAATGAAGAGACCTAAAAACTTCCTTTGTTCTGCACCAGAACAAAATTTTCATTTTGAATTTATGCCTTTGAAGAGAATACTTTAAAACATTTTAAAAGAATATTCTGAAGAGATTATAAAGAATTTAAAAGGATAATTTAAATAACATATTTATAATAAAGCAGTAAATTGAGAAAGGTAGACTGTTTTGAGATATTGAATGAAAAGGAACAATTAAACGTATTACTGAGATTGAGAAAGAAAAACTAAAAGTTATGAGAGAAAATGATTCAGATTTCATGCTTGAAACACCATTTTCAATATTCTACAATTATAATTTAAAATTGTATGATATATAACAGTAAGAAGTTTTCTTTACTAGAAAAATGCCCAAGTAGTAATCTGATGGTTAACTATCTAGAAAAATTATGCTGAACAGTGACAAGGATTTTCAATTCTATTTGAATTCCAATATCTTCTAATATCTTTCTGTTAATATGCATGTATCTATGTACAAATGTCTGTTTATATGTGCATATGAAAACATACACAAATATATATGATTAGGTTCACAAAGACACACACATCAATTCTTTTTTTCTACAGACATTCAGCGCTGTAGAATATCACATTTTTAATTGAATTCTTTATTGGTACATTTTATATACACATCACAATCACACTCTATGTTGAGAATTTGTACCAGTATATGACATGAGTTAATTCTCAATTTTAGCATTCCCCTATCCACCCTACAACCTCACTCCCACCCCCTATATAAATATGCTTTCTATTTTTGTACATTACATTTTTTTCTCTTCATTACTTCCCCTTCCCCTTTGAATATTTTACATTTCATAATATCTATCATACATTCTAGAACTCCTTTACATCTCCAGAGTCTCATCCTAGAAAAAAGACACAGTATTTGCAGATCTGTGACCTATTTATTTCATATGAGTATGTCCTCAAGGTACATCCATTTGAGTATAAATGACTCAAACTTAATCTTTATGGCAGGGTACTACTCCATTTTATTTTTTTAAAAAATGACGTTTTCATTATCCAGTCTACAGTTAATGGGGATTTGGGTTGTTTCCAAGATTGAGCTATCACAAACTGAGCTGCTATGAATGTGGTGTGCATATATTTCTATGATATGATTCTTTTAATTCTTTCATGTATATTCCTGGCAGGGGAATAGCAGGGTCAAATGGGGCCTCTAATTCTAGTTTTTTGAGGAATCTCCACACTGTTCTCCACAGTAGTTGTACCAATCTACCTTCCCACAAATAGTGAAGAAGGGTTCCTTCCTCCCTATGGCCTCAACAGCATTTATTGCAGGTCAGTTTTGCAATAACAGCCATTCTTTGTGGAGTGAGATGAAATCTCAGTGCTGTGTTCATCTGCATCTCTCAAATGATCAGTGATGTTGAACATTTCTTCATATGCTTCTTGGCTACTTTTTCCTTTGAAAAGTAAAAGTTCATTTCAAATACCCATTTTTGAATTGGGTCTTTAAATTGTGGGGGCTGATTTTTTTAAAGCTCTTTGTATATTATGGAACACCATGTTTACATAAAACTGCTTTGGATCATCCTTTGCTTAAGTTTGAAATACAGACACTACCACTGTTTTCTCTGAATATTTCTCATGGTATAGAGATATAGATTTCCATTCTTAAAGACCTTTATACAATTCATGTAACACTAGGCCTACAAGATAAATATCTATGTTGAGAACCATTTATACTGAGCACTAATTACCCTTTTTCTCAAGTATCAGTTTGTTTTCTGCAAAAAATGCACAAATTTAGTTTATACTTTACAGCAAGTACTTTTACTTTTTCAGTTCTTAACTTTTCCACATCCAGGCAATTTTCTGGAAATAACAAGTCTTAGTAGATTTTATTGGAATAGAGTTTATATGTTGAAGCATATAAAATAATAAATATAATACAATAAAGTATATTAATATACAATACATTTAATATTATATAACATAATACATTATACAATATTTAATATATAATAACATAATATAGTTCTATATAATATGTAATATAATAATATAATAAAATAATAAAGAAAGAAATATGATAACCTTTTATTTGAGAAGAAAGAGAAAAGATCAATGACATGGCAAGGGAAGTAAAATCTATGTTCTCTGTGGCTCATAGAGCAATTTTTCTACTTTTTTTTTTTTTTTTGAGACAGGGTTTTGCTTTGTAGTTGAGGCTGGCCCTGAGCTCACTGTGTAGCCCAGGCAAGCTTCGAACTCAGCAATCCTGCTGTCTCTGCCTCCCGAGTGCTGGGATTACAGGCGTGAGCCACCACGCCTGGCTCTTTTTTTTTTTTTTTTGAGACAGGGTCTCACTTTGTAGTTCAAGCTGGCCCTGAGCTCACTATGTAGCCCAGGCAAGCCTCAAACTCAGCAGTCCTCCTGTCTCTGCCTCCCAAGTGCTGGGATTACAGGCATGAGCCACCATACCCTGCAACTTTTATACTTATAATCTTTTGAAAGGCTGTGATAATTTTCAGTCATATTCCAAAATGATCTCTGATGATTAAAAACCATGCCATCAACTCATGGAAGCTATTCATTGTTACCTAATTTATTTTATTTAAACATTCAAGAGTATGTTGATGTTTATAAGAAAAGCAAATTTAAAAAGGACCTGGTACAGTTGTTATCTAAACACTAAAATACATGATAATTTGCCAGGGAACAACACACAAGTGCATAGTCCTATTCCTGACCTAATCAGACCTTACTTAAATCATTCACAGTGTAAGCCACGGAGATATGCACATTTAGCGAGCACTTGCCCTCACCCCCTTTACCACCAAAGTTTGAGTAGTCTGTGGACTGCACTTTGTCTAACACTATAGACTTTTAGGTAAACGTGTTTTAAATTGAAGATAACTATTTATATGCCAAATTCATTCATTTAGTTTTATAAAGGGCATATGACAATTTATGTTTAAAACTAGGCATTTATTTTTATTTATCCCCCATCCACAAGGATCTAGTCTAACAAATCCTTTCATATCTCTAATGGTGTAATTTAGAAACAACATTGCCCACAGAAGCTTGCTCTTTTTGTATACACATTTTTAAGGAGAGAGCACCCTCATGTGGTAATATGATGCTAAATATATTTTTAAATTTTACACCCACTCTACATGAAAGCAGTTGCTTATAATTTGTACCACAAAGCTATCACATTACTTTTTCCACATAATTTTTTAGAGCAATTGTTTTAGGCCTAAAGAAGGGTATATTGAGTACAAAAACTCTGAACACTAATGCTGTGAATTTTCATATTCGAACTGTGGCTTTCATAAATTCATGAAGGTTATCTTAAGCTTTTGTTAGTCATACTAAATGACTAAACCATAAGAAGCTGCTATGGAAACACCATGAAAATACTCTACTTGAAAAATCGAAATGTCAAAATTATAACAGTAATTTTTGAGTAAATATTAAGTGATTCAAGACAAAAGTAACAAAGGATAACTTTGTCTCTTCTTCCAAATTTTTTTGACAGGTACTATTAGTGGATATTAATCAGGTATAATGTAATATTTCAATATTTGCATAGAGTGTGGCATAATCAAATTAGACTAATTCAGATTTTCTTCCCAATCATTTCTTTGTGTTCAAACATGCTTCCTTTTGTCTCTTCATGAAATATATGCTACGCATTATGAACTACGGTCAACCTTCCCCGGTGTGGGGGAGCACTAGCATTTCCATCTGCGTTTTAGTAGTCTTATCCATACTTAAGTTCCTAACCAAACTCATCTCCTCCTGAACTTTAAATGGGGAGTATTCCTAAGGATGGCAATATTTTACTCGCTTTGCTGTTGTTTTGGGAATGGCAGATTTCCTCGTAAATAAAACAAGCAATAACTTCTGCCAAAAGAATATTTGTAATCCTATTATATAGAATGATCAAGTTTGTTCTTTAGGTTAAAATGTTATATACAGCATAAGAGAACAATTTTGAATATTTCAGTGAAAATTATCACAATAGAAAGTTTGAAATTTTGTCATAATTGGTTGTGATGATTATGTGCAGTCTTTTGCTCTTAGCATATATCTCTATATACCCAGGATTCCCTGAAGTTAGTCACATTTAATACTCATCTCTCCAGATTTGTAGCTCTCATCTGAAAATATTATTTTTCAAATGTTTTTAAAAACTTTTAATTTTTTCTACTATTTCTCTGCTTGATAACAGTGACTTGATTCAATATTTTCTCTTTTTTATAGTATGGCTTTATGCAGAGCCCTATAATATAAGCAAAAAGCATATCCTTATTATACATGATGCAGTAAATAAGTGTGTCATCTGTCATCATCTGTTTTCAGTACTTTCCAGAAAATAATCATTTTACGATTTTGTGTTTGAATACAGTATTTTATAAATAGGAAGAGTTTCATTACATATGATTTTATTGTATTGAGAAAAGCTATATGAATACACAGATACACATATATACCTATTTGTGCACTTGTAAATGTATGACTTTATGGAGATACATATCTTCATATTTTTAATATTAGACCATAATCTTTTCTGTAAACAAATGTGTAATATTCTAACCTAAATAAATATATATTAATATATTATTTAGGCATTCCTTTTTATTTCCCATTTTAATATCTTTTTAAAATACAAGAAATATTCTTGTTCCAAAACTTTGTACAGTAAAATCTTAGTTTTACAAACATAATCAGTTGTAGAAACATAATCTAAAGCACTTGTGTCTCAAAGCAAATTACCCCATAAGAAATCATGGAAACTCAGATGTTTTTTTCCATAACACAATAATGTTTATAATGATGATTACAATACTGTAATACAATGAAATAATAAATAAAATAGAAAATAGAAAAGTAAGAAATTGACCTGCATATGTGAAAATATTCATGCTTGTTAGGAAACAAGAGAGGAGAGGTATTTTGCTTTTTCAAAAATGTTATAAAAGACACTAATTAGAAAAATATGAAAACACATGAACAAATAAAATTTCATTACAAAATTGAGATAATGGAGTATCATGATATTAAAACAATATGTTTTTCATTGCTGTTACTTTACAGCACAACTTTCACTGTCAACAGTGGAATTAGTGCTCTCCTTTGACGGAGTGCAGTCTTGTCTTCTTGTGTGAAGTTAACAAGAAATCTCCTCAGTGACTCCGCTTTTCCTTCTTTTGAGGGTTTCACAGATAGGTGATAATGCATTGCTGCTGAATAGATTCACCACTCAGTGCTCATCAGTGATTTGGTTGATTCTTTTCCACACAAGTCGACACTGTGCCCTGCAGTTTGCACATCTCCCTACTCTCATGTGCCACGAGAAGGTCTGCTCTCTCTGTGTAGATCTGTTGAGATCACCTCCATAACCTGCTGAAAGACCATCACTCACAATGTTGGGGGAGATGGTTGTTCTGCTATAGTCATGTGAAATTCATTGTCAGACGGTGTTCATATTGCAAGACATCATTCATTAATCAATTTAAAATGTATTTAAATATTTGCTCATCTTGTGGAAAACTCACAAAGTGAGTTACTCTCAAGGTTTTATTCTGTAGTTATTTTTAGATTGCAGTCTATTTTTTTTTTTTTTTGACAGGGTCTCACTTTGTAGTTCAGGCTGGCCCTGAGCTCATTATATAGCCCAGGCAAGCCTAGAACTCAGCAATTCTCCTGCCTCTGCCTCCCGAGTGCTGGGATTACAGGCGTGAGCCACCACGCCCGGCACTGTGGTATGTGGTATTGATTGCTGGTGCGTGTGAGTCACCACACCCAACATTGTATGTGGTTACCGTTGATCGAACTCAGGACCTTGTGGTTGCGAGGCAGGCACCGGAACTGAGCTAACTATCCAGCCCGAGATTTCAATCTTGAATAATTTTTAAATTGCCTATTTTTAGTCCTAGTACTATCTAGAAAAAGTTGGGGTTACTTCATGATTATCTTTTCTTCTACCCTTCTGATTCAACAGTAGTGTGATTGACTTAAGTCATTTCTGTTTGGTCCATGCTTTCAATAATTAACAAGAATAAGTAATACTGATAAAAGTAGTAGTTATTGTTACAATAATGCTAGTAGTGCTGATTTTACTAAAGAATATCATGGAATGCTTAGAGTTATACACTACAAAAAACTTGAGAATAGTATCTGGACTGTCACATGTACTTAAGGGAATAACTTACTACCTGAAATTGAAATAAATTTTGTTAGAAAAATCAAGAAAAATTATTTGATTGAAAAGTAAAAATAACTGTAATAGTAGAAAGGTTTTCATGTAGCGCTTTTGAAAGGAAGTAGGGTCGTGGAGAAAAATTAAACCTACTCTTTAAAAATAATTGTATTAGAATAAAAATGTTTGAAAAATTTTAAATTGACAATAACCAGACGTAGAAATAAAGTGTGTCTATGGTTTGCTTTCTATCCAGTTTTTCTTTCTTACAGAGAGAGTCAAATATTCTGTACCACAAAGAAAACTGGTTTATATTACGGGGAGATTGTCTTTGTGTGGGGATGTTTAAATTTCAGGTTTCTGAGTCATTGTGCATGTAACTACCTAAAGAAAAGCATTTCTTCTTCTAGCTTAATTAGTGAAATTTCAATGACTCACATTTTTTGCTTTCCATTTGTGGCATGTTAACTGTAAGGAAACAGAGGACAGTCACGTTCACAGCATCCATATAATATCTTATCCAGAAGGCTATGTACACATACATTTATTTCTGCTCAATTTCTATTCCCCGGTATACAAAAATATCTAAGAGCTAATATGGTTACTGTGTTCAGGGAAAATTTGAGGAAATTAAATGCATTTGTTGGTTATGAAAATTTATTCTATGTGGAGTTTGTTGTTGTCATTGTTTGGTATGTATGTAGTTCTTCCTTTATACTACAAATAACTGATGAGAGAATACTCTTAATTGGGTTTCTTTGTGATGTCTTTCTTCTTTCCTTTCTGACTAAATAGTATTTTGACGTGACAAAGTTATCATTTATGTTGTTTCAGATTTTCATCATCATGAAAGAAGGGAATTAAACACATATCCTTAAACTCTGTTTCTTTTACAAAATACAAAGTAGAGAACATATTTAAGTTGAAATATATGAAAAATGCTACCTTCTGGTTGATTTTATCACCTATGTATTTTTCATATGATTTGACTTGGAAATTGGATATTTTGTATGATTGAAGATGTCATAATTTAAAAATTTATCTTGTTATTAGACATTTTCAAAACTATTCTCATTTTTTCTTCTTCTGAAACTAGAGATTCTGAACTCGTATTAGAGCTGGGACTCTTTTTTTATATTTTATGCCCCAGTGCCTAGAACTGTGTCTGGCTAATGCTAGACACAATGTTATGAATGAATAGTGTTGTGACTTGAAATGATCACATCCTACAAAATTGTAATTATTAATAATGATGATAATCAGACATGTTAAAATACTAGAGTAGATAATACCAAAGGTGAAATTTCTGACAGCTGTGTTAATGGGAAGGTGACAAGTTAATCTTAGCTAACATAATCAAAGGTGTGGCATATCAGAAAAAGTTGAAAAGTGATGTCAGATTAGAACAGGATTTATACATGGTTTTTATGACTATATCTTTTAATTAGGGGCATTTTATTATTATAAATATTTGTTAATATTACTACATATTGAAAAAGGCATCCTAAAGAAAAACTAATTAGGGCCAGGGATTTAGCTCAGTGGTTCCAGTGCCTGCCTCATAAAGGTAAGATCCTGAGTTCAATCCCTTTTATAGCCAAAAAAGAAAAAAAAGTAATAGTGTGATCAACCTGAGGAAATAAAATTCATCCCATACATAAGAGCATTTGTGATATGTTCATTTCCCCATGAGAATAATCATTGATAATATTTTAATATTTTATTATAGATGTTTTAAAAATATATAAAGTGTAGAAAGCAATGCAATAGCTTACATATACCTGTCATTCAGATTCAGCATTTAAGATTTTTCCTCATTTAATTTTCCTCTGTTATCATATTTTAAAACTAATCCAAGAATTGAGTGATATAATTTCAGTTTATACTGTAGTATATATTTCCAAAAGTAGTTTGGGCTTTTTATAATGCCCAATCATTTATAAACCATGATACCTCCACACTTACTAAATAAAACTTTTAAGGTGGTTGTATGCATTACATGCTTGAATTGTGTAATTATCTCAAAAATTTTTTAGCTGATTTCTTTGAGTTCAAATAATATCATCAACACATTAAATTTGGTCACAAGATATCCTGAATTTCTGCCCTTGTCTTTTAACAGTCACTCTCCTTTTAATCCTGCAAATGATTGTTCCAGAGAAAGGCATTCATTCTGCTGTAGAATATTTTACATTCTGCATCTATCTATGTACTTGGTGTCGTGCAAGTGTTTGGCTCTCATTTTATCCAAGTATTCTCTAGATATGGAATTTGGCTTTGGAGGCTTGATGTGATTCAGTTTAGTTCATGAAGGCGGACTTCTTTATTTTGAGATTCTTTACCAACTTTGCCTGCTAATTTTTTGTGATTGCCTGAAACATTTTGTGGAGTTGCCAAACATTGATTCATAATTTTATAATTGCCCCCACATATATTAGCTGGAACTCTTGATTTAAAAATTTACTCTTCAAGAAGGAATTACTTTGAAATATAGTTATCAAAGGAAGTGCAAACTAAATTTTTTAAATCTTTATTGGTACATTTTATATGCACACCACAATCACACTCAACATTGAGAATTTGTATCAGTATATGCCACAACTTAATTCTTATTTTTCCCATTCCCCTATCCACCCTACAACCCATCATCTGCTACATACATAACCATTGTTTCCCTTTTTTTACCATTACATTTTTTTCTTTTCCCTCATTACTTACACCTACCTACCATTTCCCTTTGAATATTTTCTATTTCACAATATCTATTGTACACCCTAAAACTCATTTACATTTTCTGTTTCTCATACTCGAGAGAATACACGATATTTACACACCTGTGACTTATTTATTTCGGTTATGAGTATATCCTTGAGGCACATTGTTTGAGTATAAATGACTCGAAGTTATTCTTTATGGCAGAGTAATACTTCATTTTATATAAAAACAACATACATATTCTTTATCTAGACTCCAGTTGATGGGTATTTGGGTTGTTTCCAAGATTTAGATATCACAGACTGAGCTGCTATAAACATGGGTGCACATATGTCACTATGATATGAATCTTTCAATTTTTTCATGTGTATACCTGGATGTTTAGTGATTTACTCATCTTTGCCCCTTTTTGGAATCAGAAGCTAGTGCCTTAGGTACCTCCAGTTCTTATTTCTATTATCCCCAAATCTTACAAATTATCCATTGAAATTTGCCTCTCTTAGATTATGTTTTTTGAGTCAGGGTCTCAGCCTGTATTTCAGGCTTGCCTTGAACTCACTATGTAGTCCTGGGTGGTTTTGAATTTGTAGTGATCCATCTGCTTCACCCTCCCAAATGCTGAGATTACAGGTATGACTCACAAGATCCAGCTAATCTTACAAATCAGTTGTTAAATGCACTCATATTATTAAAAAAACATTTTTGACACCTAGATCAGAAGACAAAGTGTAAGATGGTTTCATCGCTCCATATCTACATAGATCTTCCATTATATTAACATATACTTATAGTTTCATACTGTCTTTCTCCTTTTAACAATTAAATGACCATACAAGTTGCATTATTCCATATTTTACTTTTTTAATTTATTTAACTACATATCCTGTTTATCACTCCATTTTCTAAGGGATAACAGTGATTTCTACCCCAATTACTACAGACATTGGAATATTTGAGACATTTTCAGAGTGTCACAAATTGGGTGAGGGATTAGCATCTGGTGACACAGTCCAGACTTGATGCAGAACTTTCTACAACGAGGGGAAAACTCTCTATTACAAAGAATTATCTGATTCAGATATTAATGGTTTTAAAACTGAGAAATCTTGGTGTGCATGACTTCGCTAAATGTTTTTATTTGCTAAATTACAATGTTATTGTCACTTTGAAGCTTTCCCTCCCTCCCTTCCTCCCTCCCTTCTTTCTTCTCTTTCCCTTTCTTTCCCATTCTCTCTTTCTTTCTCTCTCCCTTTCTCTCTCTCTCTCTCTCTCTTTCTTTCTTTCTTTCTTTCTTTCTTTCTTTCTTTCTTTCTTTCTTTCTTTCTTTCTTTCTTTCTTTCTTTCTTTCTCTTTCTTTCTTTCTTTCTTTCTTTCTTTCTTTCTCTCTTTCTTTTCTCTTTTCTCTCTTTCTTTCCTTCTTTCTTTGTTTTTTCCCCTTAATTATGAGTCACAGTTTCCTGCTTTTCTACAAGCCTAGGATGTTTTTTGTTTGTTTGTTTTTGAGCCAAGGTCTTGCTTTTGTAGTTCAGGCTGGTCCTGAACTTACTATGTAGCCCAGGCAAGCCTCAAACTCAGCAATCCTCCTGCATCTGACTCCCAAGGTCTAGGATTACAGGTGAGAGCCACCACTCCTGGCCCTATAAGCCTAGATTTTTAAAATCATATTCTAGACAATGTGAACAGTATGCTACAATGAGTATGGCATATCTTCTCTTTCTTTAATGTGTGTTACATTTTCTTCTGACAGATAATTACTTTTGAGCTTTTTTAGTTCTGTGAAAGTTAAGTCTGTGTTAGTTTCTTTATATAACTTTTGTCCTGAATTTATAACAAACCCTTTTCTCTTGTCATCCTTACTTAGAGAAAGTCTGTGATGCATGCATGCCCTTCTCAGCAGTGAATATCTTATTTAACAGACCGATCTTCAGTTCCATTTACTTTCCTAGAAATGACATGATTTCATTCTTGTTTATGATAGACTAATATTTTATTATATAAATAGACCATATTTTCTTTATTATTCTGTTGGCAGATACTTAGGTAGTTTCTATACATTCACAATTAAGATTGCCACAATAAATACAGGTAAACAATATTTCTTGGGTGTGCATACTTTATTTGCTTTGTTCATATAGCTTGCAGTAGTATAGCTATATCATATGGTATTTTATTTGAGTTTTTTTTTCTTTTTACCAGCTTCAAACTCATGAACCTTGTGTTTGTGTAAGAGACACCAGAACCACTGAGCTAAGTCCCTGGCCATTTTATTTGACTCTAGGGACACTTCCTATTGTTTTTCCACAGTGACAAAATCTACAGTATTTATTTCAGCTTAGTATTGTCATTACTGTAATCTTCATTTTATATAGTTCTTTGGTTACATATAGGGTATTTCTTAAAAATCAGAGGAACTCTTGTCATTATTTATTTTAATTTAACCCTTCTGTGACATGTTTTGAGTGTATATGTGTGTGTCTAAGAGTTTGTGTGGTGGAAAGATATTTGACTTGATTTTATGAAGGTTTTAATTTGATAACAACTTCAAGGTGACAGAATATATTTTTTCTTGATAATAAATAGCATCTCATTATTCCCTATTTCCACATGATGCTTGGAGTATCATGTAATATCTTATTGATATTTTTATCCAGGTAAAACTTTTTATATTCTTTGATTGCTATAACATTTTTATATTTAATATTTAACAGATTAACTCATATGTATGTTTTATTTGTACTTATACTTTCTGAGGTTTTCTGAATTCATTAAATCTTGATTTTTACACTTGATCTTAGCCAAAAGGCCGAGAAGCAATAATCTTGATTTTTAAAACTCATGAAATTGGCAAGCTTGTTGATCCTTAATTCTTTGAATAATTCTTTGCATTTTTCTTTCAAGATTGAAGATTTATGATAAAAATTTTCATTGCATTACTGTTCTCAAAATGAATGGAATTCTTAGTCTCCAGTTATTTCTAGCCTCTCCTCAATTCATTAAGAAAGTCTTTTTACTTCAGATGTTAAGTTGTAGACTATTTTTAATTTTTTCTAACAAATATGCGGCAGCCATCTATTATTCCTTGTGGACCACATGCAGTCCTAGCTGCTACTACTGTGTTTTCCATATAGTAAAACTTTGTAAATCTACTGAAATTAAAATCATCAGTATTTCCTTTTTTTTATTGGTACTTTTGGTTCTAGCTATAAAAAATTCTCACCAACATTCAAGAGATGCAAATGAAAACAACACTGAGATTTCATCTCACTCCACAAAGAATGGCCGTGATCACAAAATCAACCAATGATAAATGCTGGCGTGGCTGTGGG
>PVIC010016330.1:8355-34150 GCA_004025085.1 Thryonomys swinderianus | reverse complement strand
AAAAAAAAAAAAAAAAAAAAAAAAAAAAAAAAAAAAAAAAAAAAAAAAAAAAAAAAAAAAAAAAAAGATTGTATAAAGTAAATTATCATATATGCAGATTGAAAACCAAATTAATAGGCCAAAAAACATATAAAACATCTAAGACAGTTATACTAAGTCAGGGTACACTTTTAGATATACTGTCTCGACAGATTATAATACTTCCATTTTCCTATTATCTGTCTTTTATTTCACATGTATGTTGAGTTTTCATATTAGAGAGAACATGCCATATTTAAATCTGTCTGAGTTAGTTCACTTCAAGGTACATCCATTTTCCTACAAATGACACAAATTTATCTTTCTTTATGAAAGAGTAGTACTTCATGTAAACACCACATTTTTTCATTTTTTTCTTTATCCATTTATCTTTTTTTTTTTTTTTTTTTTGAGACAGGGTCTCGCTTTGTAGTTCAGGCTGGCCCTGAGCTCACTATGTAGCCCAGGCAAGCCTTGAACTCAGCAATCCTGCCTCTGCCTCCCGAGTGCTGGGATTACAGATGTGAGCCACCACGCCCTGTACTGTGGTATGTGGTATTGATTGCTGGTGGGCGTGAGTCACCACGCCCAGCATTGTATGTGGTTACCGGGGTCAAACCCAGGACCTTGTGCTTGCAAAGCAGGCACCAGAACCACTGAGCTAAATCTCTGGCCCTAACCATTTATTTATTGACTGGCATATAAATTACTTCCAAGACTTAGGTATTACAAATTATACTGCGATAAACATCAACATGCATATATCATTGCATTATGAAGTCTTTAACTTTTTTTTTGAGACAGGGTTTTGCTTTGTAGTTCAGGGTGGCCCTGAGCTCACTAAGTAGCTCAGGTAAGCCTCAAACTCAGCAATCCTCCTGCCTGTGCCTCCTGAGTGCCTGGATAACAGGCATGAGCCACCACATGTGGCATTGTGGTATGTGGTACTGATTGCTCGTGGGTGTGAGCCACCACACCTGGTATTGTTGTATGTGGTTACTGGGGATTGAACCAGGGACCTTGTGCTTGCTAGGCAGGCACTAGAACCACTGAGCTAAATCTCCAGCCCAAGTCTTTAACTCTTTTGGGAAGATACCTGTAAGAGAAATACCTGGGTCAAATAGAATTTCCATTTTTAGGTTTTTGAGAAATCTGTACTGGTTTTTACAGATAGGTTTAGGTTTTGAAAATCTTTACTGATTTCCATAGTGGTTGTATCAGTTTACAGTCCTACTAACAATGCAGTAAAGTTCCTTTCTCCCTGCAGCCTTGCCAGTATTTATTATTGGTTGAGTTCTTGATGTCAGCCATTGGGGTGAGATGGAATCTCTGTGATGTTTTAATTTGCATTTCTCAGATGGTCAGTGAGCTTGAACTTTTTTTCACATATTTATTGGCTGTTTGTATTTCTTCATCTGAGAAGTGTCTGTTGATTTCAGATGCCCATTTATAATTGGGTCTTTAAATTTGGGGGTCTAATTTTTTAAGTTCTTTATATATTGTAGATGTTAGCCCTTTGAGGAGTAGCTGGCAAAAGTTTTTCCTATTTCGTAGGTTTCCTCTTCACTCTGTTGATGGTTTCCTTTGCTGTGCATCTTTATTATTTTTAAGAGAACAGTAAAATACATTCACATTGTTGTGCAAAAAACACCTCAAGAACTTTTTCGTTTTGGCAAATATGAACTGTGCACTCATTTCACACCTAATAATCATTCTCCTACTTTCTGCTTCTGGGAATTTGTTTTAGAGGCTTCATATAAGTGAAATATATAGTTTGTCTCTGTGTGACCAACTTATTTTCCTTAGCATAATGTTCATCCATATTATAATGACAGGATTTCTTTCCTTTTTTTTTTTTTTTTTTTTTTTTTTTTTTTTTTTTTTTTTTTTTTTTTTTTTTTTTTTTTTTTTTTTTTTTTTTTTTTTTTTTTTTTTTTTTTTTTTTTTTTTTTTTTTTTTTTAGACAGGGTCTCGCTTTGTAGTTTAGGCTGGCCCTGAGCTCACTATGTAGCCCAGGCAAGCCTCGAACTCAGCAATCCTCCTGTTTCTGCATCCCAAATTCTGGGATTACAGGCGTGAGCCACCACACCCAGCAGGATTTCTTTCCTTTTTAAGGCACTGCATTCAGTTGTATCTACATCTTGGCTATTATGAATGATGATGCTGTGAAAATGGTTATACAAATATTTCTTCAAGAGTCTGTTTTTAGGATATATATACCCCAAAGTGAGATTGCTAAATTTTATGCTACTTTTATTTTTGTTTATTTTGAGATGGGGTCTTGCTGGGTTGCCCAGGCTGGCCTTGAATATCTGGGCTTGACTGATTCCCCTGAGTAGCTGGCCTTACAGGTAGGAGCCATTATGCCTGGCTTGATTTTTAAGGAACTATCATACTGTTTTTCCATAGCAGCTACTTTATTTTATAATCCCACATACAAGGTATGATTTGTCTGTATCCTTAATAGTTGTTATTTTCTGGTTTTTGTTGTTTGATGTTTTGTTTGTTTATTTTGGTAGCTGTCCTGATGGTGGGAGTGAGACTTCATTAGTGAGATTGAGCACCTTTTCACATGCTTGTTGACCATTTGTATACCATATTTGGAGAAATACCTATTTATGTTCATATTCTTCTAATTCAAGAATCTAACTGGGGGCACAGAAATTTAGCTCAGTGGTTCTGGTGCCTACCTAGTAAGCGCGAGCTCGCTGGTTCGCTCCTGGAAACCACATACAACAATACTGGGCATGGTGGCTCATGCCCACTATCAATCAGTACCACGTACCACAAATGCTGGACTTGGTGGCTCAAGCCTGTAATTCCAGCACTCAGGAGGCAGAGGCAGGAGGATTGCTGAGTTTGAGGCTTGCCTGAGCTACAAAGTGAGCTCAGGGCCAGCCTGAACTACAAAGCAAGACCCTGTCTCAAGAAAAAAAAAACCAAAAAATAAAAAACGTAATCTAACAGGGGCCAGAGATTTAGCTCATGGTTCCTGCACCTGCCTAGGAAGAGCAAGGTCCCTGGTTTGATCCCCGGTAACCACATATAACAATACTGAGTGTGGTGACTCACGCCCACCAGCAATCAGTACCACATGCCACAGTACTGGGCATGGTGGCTCATGCCTGTAATCCCAGCATTTAGGAGACAGAGGCAGGAGGATTGCTGAGTTCGAGGCTAGCCTGGGCTACCTAGTGAACTCAGGGCCAGCCTGAACTACAAAGCAAGACCCTGTTTAAAAAAAAAAAAAATCTAACGGGTAAAAAATGACATCTCATTGTTTAAATTGGAATGTCTTCACTGATGTTCATTTAGGAAACAGATACAAATGTCTGACACTATTCTAAATTGCTGGGGTTATAACACAATAAAAAGTTCAAACATCTCCTTGACCTTTTGTATTTCCTTTTTTGGAGTCTATCTCTTTTGTTAATTTTTCTATTGAGTACTTTATTGTTTTAATAGTTTCTATGAGGGCCGGAGGGTTAGCTCAGTGGTTCCGGCGCCTGTCTTGCAAGCGCAAGGTCCTGAGTTCGATCCCGGTAACCACATATAATGCTGGGTGTGGAGACATGCCCACCAACAATCAACACCGCATACCACAATGCCGGACGTGGTGGCTCACGCCTGTAATCCTAGCACTCGGGAGGCAGAGACAGGAGGATTGCTGAGTTTGCGGCGGCTTGCCTGGGCACCATAGTGAGCTCAGGGCCAGCCTGAACTACAAAATGAGACCCTGTCTCAAAAAGCAAAAAAAAAAAACAAAAAAGTTTCTATGAGCTCTGTTTGTTTGTTTGTTTGTTTTGAGACAGTCTCACTTTGTTTAGGCTGACGCTGAGTTCATTTTGTAGCCCCGGCTAGCCTTGAAATCACAGCAATCCTCCTGCCTTTGCCTCCTGAGTGCTGGGATTACAGATGTGAGCCACCATACCCAGCTATGAGCTCTATTTGTATGTTAGGAAATTGGCTTTTGTGTATTATTTTTATATTTCTGTGTTTCAAATAACCTCAAGTTTAATGGCTTAAAATATCACATATTTGGGCCAGAGATTTAGCTCAGTGGTTCCGGCGCCTGCCTCCCAAGTGCAAAGTCCTGAGTTCGATCCTGGTAACCACATAGAATGCTGGGCATGGTGACTCACGCCCACCAGCAATCAATACCACATACCACAGTGCCAGGCGTGGTGGCTCACACCTGTAATCCCAGCACTGGGGAGGCAGAGACAGGAGGATTGCTGAGTTTGCAGCGGCTTGCCTGGGCTACATAGTGAGCGCAGGGCCAGCCTGAACTACAAAGTGAGACCCTGTCTCAAAAAAAAAAAAAATCACATATTTGATTATTATATTTGTTTTTGTTGATAACAAGTCCCAACCAAGCACAGTTTACTTGGATTCTTAACTTCTGAGTCTCACTTGGCTGCAGTCCAGATGCTGGCTGGCACTGTGATCCAGTCAGGGACTCTACCAGAGATGTGCTTCCCAGCTCCCTCCATCTGTGGTTTCATACTGAGGCATTGGTTCCTTGGTGTAGCCACTCCTACAGGCCACCTGTACTTCTGTGCCATGTGGCCTTTCCAACATGTCCATGTACTTCATGGCAGCATGCTGCTTCTATGCTATTGAGGAGTCATCTTTCTGGTGCCTCTGCTATCAAGACAGACCCTTATAAATGTCACATCATCATGGGAATGACATTCTGTCACCATGTCTATATCCTGGTTAGAGGAAAGTCACAGGTCCTGCCAAACTCAGGGCAGGGTGGTGTACAACACAGAGGTGGGGATTATTAGAGGATACCTTAATGTCTCTCCTTTGCTGTCTTCCCTGTATATTCTAGATATTTTCTCCATTTAGTAATTTTTATTTGGGAGTTTTCTGCTTGTCCAATGAGTAAAATGTGTTAGTCTGTTTGTACCTTCTGGATTGCCATTTCTAGTGTGTAATTTTTTTTCCCTAGTGCTAGAGGCTGAACTACCCCCTCTTCCCCCAAGGTCTTTTGACTAAATTTCACTCTTCACCCCTTTTTTTACATTTTATTTTGAGACAAGGTCCTGGTAAATTTCCCAGGCTGACTTTCAACTTGTAATTCTCCTGCTTTAGCTTTCCAGTGCTGGGATTACAGACATGGGCTACCATGTCCCTTTTCTAGTATGTTTCAAGTAGACATCATTACTTCAAAGATTCTCAAACATTTACCTTTATTTTGTACCCATATTTTGTTCTAATATTATTTTGGAATTTTTTGATGGGATATTTGGGGTAGAGATCCTCTTTTTTCCCTCTGTTGCCAGATTATCACTGGTTTTTCATCTTTTATTTTTCCAGTACCAGGGATCAGACTCAGGACTTGCACTTGCAAGGCAGACACAGTGTCACTGGCTAAATCCCTGGCCCCAGATTATACCAGTTTTTCATTCTTTCTCTTTTTGCAATGCTGAGAGTCAGAGCTTATTGTGTGTCAAGCAGGTGTTCTACAACTGAGCTATATTCCTATTATCATAACTTTAAAAAAAAAACTTTTTGAGACAGGGTCTTGCTTTGTAGTTGAGACTGGCCCTGAACTCACTATGTAGCCCAGGCTAGTCTTGAACTCAGAGCAATCTTCCTGCCTCTGCCTCCTAAGTGCTGGGATTACAGGCATGAGCCACCATGCCCAGCTTAACTTTTGAATTATGTATGTATGTATGTATTTATTTATTTTTTGAGACAGGGTCTCACTTCGTAGTTGAGGCTGGCCCTGAACTCTCTATGTAGCTCAAACTAGCCTTGAACTCATAGCAGTCCTCCTGCTCTGCCTCCCAAGTGCTGGGATTATAGGTGTGAGCCACCATGCCCAGCATTGTGGTATGAGGTTACCAGGGGTCAACTCAGGACCTGTGCTTGCAAGGCAGCCACTTGAACCACTGAGCTAAATCCTCGGCCCTTGATTCTTTTTTAATCCTTTTCCTTTCCTCTCCACTCCATCAATTTTTAAAAATAATTCATTACGTTTATTGGTAAATTCTAGATGTACATTATAATCACATTTATCATAGTGAATTTGTACCTGTACATACTATATCTTATTTTTCCCATTTCCCTTCCCTCTCTTCAATCCCTCCACCCCTCCCTATTTACATACACTTTGTTTCCATCCCACTCCTTTTTTTTTTTTTTTCCCTTTGAAACAGGGTCTTACTTTGTAGTTCAGGCTGGTCCTGAACTCACTTTGTAGCTCAGGCAAGCCTCAAACTCAGCAATCCTCCTGCTTCTGCCTCCTGAGTGCTGGAATTACAGGCTTGAGCCACTAAATCCAGCATTTGTGGTATGTGATATTGATTACCAGTGAGCAAGAGCCACCATACCTGGTATTGTTGTATGTGGTTACCAGGGATTGAATCAGGGACCTTGCACTTGCTAGGCAGGCGCTGGAACCACTGAGCTAAATCTCCAGCCCATCCCACTCCATTTTTGTTCCCCTCCCCACTTAAAAAAGATCTCCCTACTTCCCATTATCTATCCTGTATTTTGCTTTTTATTTATATTTTGGATTTTTCATACAAGAGAAACCATGTGATATTTCAATTTGTAGTTCTGATTTATTTCACTTAGTCACCTACAGATGCCTCGAGTTTATCCTTTATGGCAGAGTAGTACTTCATTATGTTATTAATCTTTTTTTAAAAAGTTCTGTCACTAGGTTTTACTCCACGGAGTGATGTGATTAGATTTGTGTTGTAGAAGGTTATACTGGCAATATTGTGGAAACAGGATAGAGGAAGCAGGAGGAGAGACAAGAGGACCAGTGGCAAGGTTGTTGCTGTTATCCGGGTGGGTGGATGAAGACATGAAGGTTGTAGTGGATTTCTGAGATCTGTAGAAGGTCTGGATGATAAGACTTTGGTTTTGACTAGCATGACAGAGCAAAGGGAAGAACTAAGAGCTTAGGAGAGATCCAGAGTTCTCTGGTTGGGTATTTGAGTGCTGCTATTCCAGAACTTCAACACAAGCCAGGACTGGTTCGGAGAAAGATGGCAACTTCACTCCTACAGGTGTTGGTGTGGAATGCCTGCGAGCCCTGGAGAGATCTGAGCTGCAGTTACAGTTGTGTGGCGGAACCCTGAAAACCGAGAGCATCAAAAAGATTGTTAGAACCTTCCAGATTCTACAATGAAGTCTCGAAAGAAACACAAGAAAGACCAGAAAATGGAAGCCCAAAGAATATGTTTAGAAGAGAGCAAATTGTCAGTAATTGCAGTTGGCTTCTTCCTTGCAAGTCAAGGAACTTCTGAGCTGTACAGTTGCATTTGGATTTGGTAGCAAGAAAAGAATGTGATCATCGTGGGAAGTTTCAACAGAATAGAGGTGGGGATGGAGGTAGCTCCTTCAGTACCAACAGTGATGTTTAGAAAAGAAGGAATGGGGCTGGAGATTTAGCTCAGTGGTTCTAGCACCTGAGTTGTGGAGAGGACTATGACTGGGAACATCCTTGTGCTGTTAGCAGCATGCCTGAGTGGACTCTTGAGGCTGGTTTACAGGGAAGGAAAGAGGAGGAAGACAGTCTTTTCCTGACTTCAGTTGACAGCCCACATTGGCTCTTTACTTCCATTGGTTTTTGTTTTTGTTTGAGATAGAATTTTTCTGTGTAGTTTAGGTTTACCTGGAACTTCCTTTGTAGCCCAGGCTGGCCTTGAACTCAACTGCAAATCCCCCTGCTTCAACCTCCTGAGTGTTGACTGGCTTCCACACCCCAAAATGGTACATGTCTCTGACAGTTAATCCTGTAACTTCTAGTCTCCCCATTACCATATTAAACTATTCCTAGAAATATCACAAAATTTCAAAATTTTCCCAAGAATTGACAAGTAAAATACACTGAAAAGGAAAAACAGTTATAAAGCATTTACCATTAAGATTTTTTTGTGGCTTTAGAGCAAATATCTGAATAATTGCAGTGATTAAATATACTTTACATATATTTATTTACTTAGAGTTTTTGGACAGTCTTACTATGTAGCTCAAACTGATCTTGAACTTTCTTTGTACCCCCAAAGTGGCCTTGAACTCTTCCTGATCCTTCTACCTCAGCCTCCAAGGGCTGGAATGACAAGTGTGTGCCACCATATTTTACTTTTTTTTTTTTTTTTTTTGATACAGGGTCTCACTTTGTAGTTCAGACTGGCCCTGGCTCACTATGTAGCTCAGCCAAGCCTCGAACTCAGCAATCTTCCTGCTTCTGCCTCCTGAGTGCTGGGATTACAGGCATTGTGTATGCCCGGCGTTGTGGTATGTGGTACTGATTGCTGGTGGGTGTGAGTTGCCACGCCTGGTATTGTTGTATGTAGTTACTGGGGATCAAACTCAGGACCTTGTGCTTGCTAGGCAGGCGCTGGAAACACTGAGCTATATCTCCGGCCTTCACCATATTTTACGTTTCCTCTCCAGTTTTTCTTATGCCACACTGACTACATTCTTCCACTGAAAAGCATGAAAAGAATACAAAAAAGTGACTTTGCAATGTGAATCCAGGGCTAGAAGTGTGGTTTGGGTGCTTAGCATACACAGTGCTGTGGCTCCCAAACAAACAGAAAAACACAAGAGCAAAGCAAGCAAGTAAATACTGAAAGCCCCCAAAATAACCAAAAATCCAAATAATTGTTTTTCCTTGTGCATTTTAAGTGTACCAAGTAAAGGAACTCCCCCAACTTGAGGGACTATTTAGTTAGGACTATAGGACTGTAGGAGTAACGCTGCCTAACTCTGCTGATTAGAACTCTCAGCCCAACTTCCCATGTCATCCTTCTGGAGACTGAGGTGGTTGCTGAGCCTGTCTCCTGAAGGGTCCTGACTGGTGTGGGCCTCTGAGAAGCCTGTGAAGATCAACCCTTTGCTGTATTCCTGGAGGTTCAATAGCTCCAGAGGCTCCTTGGGTGGGCTGTGGGATCAGAGTGAGAACCCTCTTTGCCCTCTCTCTCTCTCCAGAACAAATCCAGTGGAGGCTGGGCTGTCAGGGTTGCCCTCTAGTTGCAGCAGAGAAACTGAGGTACGTCCATTCCTTGCCAGGGGGGGAACCTGCCGAGATGGTCAGGAACCAAGAAGCTCTTGTTGCTGCCCAGGCCTGTCCCATGTTAACCCGTCCTAGTAGGAGACCCAGGCACCACAGGCATGTACCAGCTTTCCAGTGTGTAGAGCAGTCAGTATCCCTCTGGCATCTGTGGACGAAGTGGGGCTTGGAGATAAGAACAGGTTCTTTCCCTACGAGCCCTGCCAAGAGAATTCCTAACCAGCTTAACTTCATCTTTAAGCAAGTAACCAGGGTCCATTATAGCTTTGACTTAAATTCAACAGGGAATTTGGTTCCATGGACAGTCTTCTACGTTTGGTATTCTGTTTCTTCATGGGAATGAATAATCTTTTGGTGATGAGTTTTTGACAGCCTTTCATCAGGGTCGAGGCCTCAAGAGATGCACTGGGGACACTACATTTCAGTGTGGAACAGAACAAACCCAGGAGCATGGCTGTATGAATACACAGTGGCCTTCCCATGTTCAGATGGACCTGGTGGCTATTCAGTGGTCATTGGTGAGGACACCACATGGTTGGCTTGGCTGACCCAGAAAGTTGTCCCTGCCTCTGTGGCTGTGCAAATCCAGTGAAACAGGACACTGTGTCTTCTTGTGAGACAGGAGCCAGACAAAGAAAACTACCCACAGTCTTTTAAATAAAAAACAGGATGTGAGTTTTTTTTTAACCTAACATGCTTTATTTAGAATTACCATGTGTTATTGTATCTAACTAAATAATCCAGATTATTTTATTCTTTCCAAACACTTTCTCTGATACTTTTCTAGCTCCTCGTGAAGTACACACTTAATCTCATTCTTTGTAGACTTGATTAGTGTGGGGGCAAAAACTGTTTGGTGACTCCACAGTTGAAAACTTGGCTTTCATCTCTATTTTTAGGTTGTGGATAGAACTCACTGGGTTAAAGCTGAAGAAAGTACCCTCAGTTTGTAATAGTGTCACTTAAGTAACTAAGCTTTTAATTTGCAAATTTAAAATACATCCTAAGGTAAAGAAGAGCATAAAGAAGATCCATATATACATTACTAGTTTAAATATTTTCAACATTTTGCCATTCTTATCTGCCTCCCGCCCCCATCTAAATTACCAATCCCTTCTAAACTCGGTGAAGTGTCTCACCAGGTTTAATCTTGGTGGTAAATCTAGAGTGGTTCAGAATGCGCCAGGGCTGAAGTAAGGGGAGCAGAGTGGGCCCCTCGCTGTCTCCTGTGCCATTTCCTATGGCAGAGGCTTTGTCTCCTTTCCTCCTTGCCCCTTTGGGCCTTGGGATGTTTTGGCTTTTTTCTCTCTTTTTTTTTTAATTGAATTCTTTATTGGTACAATTTATATACATCTCAAAATCACATATAACATTGGGAAATTTGTACCAGTATATGCCACAAGTTAATTCTCATTTTTACCCATATGGAATATTTCTATAGGAAACTTGGTGTGGGAATATGATGAGGGGAAGGAATAAATATGATACAGAAAGAAAATAAAAGAGCATGTATAAAGGGGGGAGGAGGGGGGAGTGGGTAGGGATATGGCTTTTTTCTCTTAACACCTCCCTCCACCTTCCCATTTGATTGGCCTCTGCTCTGGCCCCTCCTACCCTGCCTGTCTCAGCACAAGCCTTGGTTTGTGAAAAACCAATTCCTTCCACAGTTCTGTCATTGTAAAAGAAGCAAATGAGCTGTCTTTGGAGGATGTCATTGGCTGACCTCACTCATCCAGAGTGAGCATCTCCGGTCACTGTCAGCACCAGTGTCTTCAGAGTTAGAAGGGAGCTCTGCTTCTTCAGGTCCAAGTAGTGGGACAAGCAGTTTAGGACGAGTCCTCTGGGGCCCAGGCAGCAGGCCCTGGAGAGTCAGGAAAGTGCCTTCGCAGCTTGGAGCTTGCATTGTCCCCCATGGTATCCATGGTCATCCCTGAGGACTTCATGTTATGGAAAATTTTGGCTGTACAGAGTAGAAGGAATAGAACAATTTAGCTATCATCAATTTTAATAATTACCAGCATTTTGCTATTTAAACTTTTTGATCATGCATTGTAATAGTAAAAAGTTTTTGGGGTATGTTGTTTGAATATACATACATATTTTAATTTATTATATTTACTAAGTATGCATACATGTATTACTTTATTTACATAGAAAATGAAATGGGAATAGAACTTGTAATCTTTCCCTATACCCTACACTCATCTGTTCAACCTCTGGGGGATACATGCTCTGCTGTAGAGCCTGCTTCTTGAAGCTGTTGTGTGGCAGACACCATGTGAGTGCAGAAGGGAAGATGCGGAGGGCGATGTCAGAGATGTTACTGCTCACAGGCTGCTCAGCCAGGGAAATGTCACCCAGCCTCTCCAGGTAAGAGGCCTTGGGGCCCTACAGAGACTCTGGCTTCTGTCATCTGTTTCTTTTTTTTTTTTTGAGACAGGGTCTCGCTTTGTAGTTCAGGCTGGCTCTGAGCTCACTATGTAGCCCAGGCAATCCTCGAACTCAGCAATCCTCCTGCCTCTGCCTCCCGAGTGCTGGGATTATAGGCGTGAGCCACCACGCCCGGCTTGTCATCTGTTTCTTCCTGTAGGGAGTCCCCACCGTGAACTTGAGGCCCCACACACTGGTCATGTTTTGTGCTTTGTTTCTTCTTATTTGATACATTATTTTGCCTGGCCCTCTGTGATCTTGCTGATTGGTTTGAGTTTGACCTTAGCTACCTAAAACAGAGTCCAACCCCAAACATTTATTATTGGTGTTATTTTTTTTGGTGTAATCTTTGAACTTGTTTCACATAATTAACTTTCCTTCCCTTTCACATATCATTTGATAATAAAGACTAGGAAGGGACAGCAAGGGGCATCAGCACGATGACAGTCCTAGAGCCCAGTAATAAGGTGGGCACTGGCACCTCCTCTGGTCTGCTCTGTCCTTCTCAGCTCTCTCTATTCTTCAGCACAGGGATCACTGTGGCTTTTGCAGAATATTGGATCCCAAAAAGGGCTCAGCCTCTATTTGGGAAAAAATAAAAACAAAACCAAAAAAACTGTCTAGCAGTTCTGGGGCTCTAAGGCCTAATCATTCCTGCAAAACTGGACCAAAGGTCCCCCAAAATCAGGTAGCCATGGCCAGTGATGGGGCAGAAACCTGACTTGGCCCTCAGAACACTTGGAAGCTTTATAAGAGTTTTGGAACCCAAAGACTTATTCTTGGCATCTGTGGCTGGATGTCATCTGTGAGCACCAACTGTGGCAGGGCTCTGACACCGTACAGAGTGAAGGAAGCCTGGAACTGGGGTACGGGGAGGTGTCCCCTGGAGATTTGCCAAGTATTTTGAAAGTCAATTCCCCTACTCTCCATATATGTAATGTCTCCACAAACTACACAGTTCTTTTTCATTCCACTCAGTTTATAAGATGGAATTCAAATGGCTCCCTAACAAGGAGCCAGGGGAGTGGATTAACAGGATCCCTTCATCCTGCTAAGTCCACCTCACTGCCTGCCCTTGTGGGGGGCACAAAGAGGTGCTGGCTGTTGCTGGAATAACCTGTGGGGTTTCCAAGAGGTTACTTTGGTTTTCCTCCCCAATTAAAAAAAGGTGCCTACAACATCTTCTCATAAGCCTGCATATAAATAAGAAATCCTGCTCAAGGATCCTTCTGTAATTCCCGATTTTGTTAAGTCTCCACTCTTCCCCATCAGAAGTGTTTTCAGTATTCAGGCCAATTGTTCACCCACTTGCCAGGAACTAATGAAGTAAACTGAAGTCAGATGTGATGGCACATGCCTGTAATCCTAGACCTGTGGGAAGCTGAGGCAGGAGGATCACAAGTTTTAATCCACCCTGTGCAGTTTAGCTACTTAGCAAGACCTTATCTCAAGACAAAAATGGGCTGGGGTGTAAGTCAGTCCAAAGGCCCTGGCACAGCCCTCACTACTACTGCAAAACAACAAACAAGCAAAAACAAGAAGATACAACTTAAAGAACTAAACAGAATTCTGAGCAAACTGGCAGGTCATGTTGTATTGTTCAATCGTGAGTTTAAGTGTAACCTCAGGGCCATGTGTTAATATATCCCTTTAGTACCTTTCTTACCAACGAGTCTTTCCACCAGATCCTACCCTACCAAACTACTTGGGTGTGGGGAGGGGCACAAATGTACACCCAAGTGGACAGGAATTTAGAATGATTGAAGTAGAATTCAGTTATAAAGAGGGAAGCATGGTTTGTCTAATAAATTATTTTGGGACTATTAGCTAGCTGTGTATGAAATACTAAGTCAGATACCTGAATAAAGGAGATTGCTGGATTCAACATCAAGCTGTAGGTGTGGTGCTTGTTACAGTATCATCAGATTATCTTATAAGGGCTGTTATCCTTTCTTTCTGTTTTAGATCTTCTTGGCTGGGGATGTAGCTCAGTGGTTCCGGTGTCTGCCTTGCAAGTGCAAGCTTCCGAGTTTGATCCCAGTACCACATACCACAATGCCGGGTGTGGGTGGCTCATGCCTATAATCCCAGCACTCGGGAGGCAGAGGCAGGAGGATTGCTGAGCTCAAGGCTTATCTGGGGTACATAGTGAGCTCAGGGCCAGCCTGAACTACAAAGTGAGACCCTATCTCAAAAAAAAAAACAAACCTACAAACACAAAAAACAACTTAAATCTCCATATATACATACATACATACATACACACACGTACATATATACATATACATATATACATATACATAAATATATATATATGGAGAACATAATAAAATTTAAAATAAATTTTGTTGTTATTTTGTTTGGTGCTGAGGCATTGCTCATAATAATCACGTGCTTATCTGAACTAAACCCCAGTTGTGTGGAAAACCTCTTCATAAAATATTTTTTGCTTTCTTTTGTATGTATCAGTAAAATCTAAACTCCTCTTAAAACTTCAAAAATAATTGGTCTTGTTTTTGAGGCAAGAATTCACTATAGATTCTAGACTGGCTTTGAGCTTACTATGTAGTCCAGGCTGACCTCAAACTCTCAATGATCCTCCTGCCTCAGTCTGTTGAGTCCTGGGATTACAGGCATGTGCCACCACACCTGGCAAGAATCAGACTCTTCAGTGGAACAATTATAGGTTTAATCTTGGTATATATAAATTCTTTTAGAGACTAGATCTTGTTTTGTTGTCCAGGCTGCCCTGAAACTCCTGGGGTCAAGTGTTTCTACTCCCTCAACCTTCTGAGTAGCTGGAATTCAGGGATATGCCACCACAGCCAGCTTAATATGTGTGTGTATATGCAAACACCTAGGTATGTATGGTTATCCGTACACACATATAGACATGTATATATGTATACATATAATATATTGTGTATTTTTTGTAGTTGTAACTATTAAGCTTAATGGTCAACCCCAGTGGTTTGGGAGCTGCCTGGGGGTTAGTAAAGTGCACTATTCAGGTGTGTCTGGGTGAGACATCATGTGTGACCCTGAGTATTATATCTAGTCCCCAGGCTGCCTGTCTGGCACTGCTCTCCTGCCCTACTTCTTAGTAACTGAGCATCTTTGCTCTCTCAAACCATTTCACCATGATGATCCTGGCTTGGAGCCACCTGACCCATGGACTGAGTCCTCTGCATCTATGAGCTAAATTGAATCTCCTTTAAGTTGTGAGTGTTGGGGATTGTGTCCCAGTGATGGGAAAGCTGACTAATGCGGTGGTGCTAGGGATCCGGTTTAGGACCTTGCACATGCCAGGCAGGTGTAATATGGTTTTTAAAACTCAGAAGAACCTCTTACATACAAGATTATTATTTGATTAACCTATTTACAGTTAAACCTACATTTCACTTGAAGCTATTTATAAATCACATTTCTTCTGTTTTTAATAACTTTGTATAGAAATACAACCTTAAGCTAGAAATGGTTTTCCTAGTTTGCTACAGAAGAGTTTTTTACATACTTGTTTTTTTACGTATTTATTGGTCAGCTTTTCCATAGTCTGGGCAAAGTACCTATTGTGTTTCCCCTAAAACAAGAACTAGCTGGAAAACAATCAGCCTTCAGAGCTGGAGATTAAAAAAGCCAGCCCCTGTCAGCCTGTCCTGGTCTCCTTGCTTTACACAGTAGCCGCTGAGCAAGAGAACAGTGAGAGCAGATCTCAGTCCATGGTTGACTAGCCCCAGGTACAAACATCAAGGTGAAGCAAAGCTGTTGAGCTCTGGCATCTGCAAAACAAAAGGCAGGGGAAGAGACAGGAAAGGGGCCCAAGGCCCACATTCAGTCCCCATGGTCACATTCCTGTGACCCCTGTATAAATGTTCCTCCCATTGATGTCTGGGAGCAGAACTAGACCACTAAAGGCAGATGAAGTGTGGGCATATACATGGAAGGGAAAGCAGAGGAAGAAAAGCATTAAAGAAAAAAAGTGAAAGAATTTCAAATGATGTTTCAAGCATTCAGTGTGGGAGAAATCAGAATTTAGCTGAAATTTGGCTTTATCTGTTTGACAGCTTAGTGGTTTTGATCCTGAAATCGTTCTCAGAGTCTGCAGGCAGCATAGATAGATCTTCATGTGGGTCCCTAGGTACCACAACAAGAAGGGATGGAGACTGGGAACCTGGGTTAGTGACATCCTGAGGTGACAAAGGCATGACAGCGGCCTGGAGTACAGGTCAGTGCCTGGAGGCTTGGGGAAGAACCAGGGCAGCCCAGGGCCAGCTGCTTCTTGGGCTGAGCTGATGGCTGAGAAAGCCCAAAGCAAGGAAAAGGTAGATTCTGGGCTTACAAATGGATAAAAGGGTGAACAGAGCACAGATGACATGGACTGCAGAATACTAACATGAAGCAGGATGTGGAAGACAGACATGAATTCCCAGATGGGATTTTAGAGCTCTTGGTGGACACCATCCCTAGTTGCACCTAGTTCTTCACTCATTCTTGTCACTTTCTGAAGCAGTGCTAGAAGTCTTCTGTCCTGAATGCCTTTGTGGCAAATAGTGCTGTAAAGTCTCATTTAACATTAAGGCAGGCTGATAACAACATTGTGACGAGTCCTCCACCTTATTCACTGGACCTGATAATAGGGTTATGGCCCTCTATTTTTATATATGGTCCTTCTGACTCCTTCACCTTCCTGTAGCTCCACCCCACTGAGCTCCTGCAAGAAGAAAAAACTTGGAGAGCAATGTGGCTTGTGACAGGTTAAAAGTTACCTCACTCTGGCCCTTACATGGGACCCCCAAACCCAAGATTATATGAGACCGTCCTTTCCTTTGTTCTGCTGCTTCTGCTTCTACCCCCTCTCCCGTGCAGGAGCCATCTTTTTCCGCTTAAATAAAACCTCCTGTTGGGCTGCTTGGTGTGTGGCATGGTTGTTGGCTGCTGTTGGAGCTCTAACACCTGACACCAGGCAACTTAGGACTCTGCCTCGAAGTCAGAACCAGCCTTGCCACAGCTGAAAACTAATCCAGTGACTCAACAGTTACTTCAACACTTTTCTTTCACTTGTATGTCAGTAGTTTTTGGGCACCTACCAAAGCTGTCTTCTACAACTGAGGCTCCTAAAGGCCCTGTTTAGGGCCTGGTGCAGGGAAGAAGGTAAGGCATGGCCTTGTAAGCCAGTGACTACTACAATCACACAGACTGTTCACCTTTTTTAAAGAGCCGTTTGCCTAGGCTGCAGCTACTAGAGGTGACATGGTGTGACCAACAGAGGACCTCAGACAGAGCTGGGTCCCCTGAACAAACTCTGGAGGCTCTATGTTCTAGGGAAGCCCTAACAGTGCTGCTCCTCCTGGCCTGCAGGGTGACTTTTAACATGATGCTCCCTATGTCACAACCTGGCTACCCCCTCTCCCTCACAGTGCCGAGGTATTCCTGGGGCAGGGGAGCTTCACATACATGATTTCATTTTCCCAACAAGCCTTCAAGGAAGGAGTTAGAGCTAGGCATGACAGCACCTGCCTGTAGTACTAGCAAGTGGGAGGCTGACGTCGGGGATCGCTGAGTGTTCAAGGTCCTCCTGGAGTATGTAGCAAGTCCAAGATTAGCTTGAACTACACAGCAAGACGAGAGAAGGGGGAGTAGTAGGAAGGAAGGTTAGGAGGGAGGGAGAGAGAGAGGCAGGCGAGAAAGTTGAGTTAACAGTACATTTCTAAATAATAGAATTTTAGCTTTTAGTAAATAAGACTGAAAGTTGGGAGGACTAGGGGAATCATGTATCTGTGTAAAGTTTTTGGAATCCAGAGACTTAGATCACTTGTATTGCTGAAAAGTAGTTCTTTTTCTTTTCTTTCTTTCTTGTTCTGTGAGAGATCTAACCCAGGGCCTGTGCATACTGCAAAAGTACTCTACCACTGAGCTGCACTTTCAGATGTGGCCTCATTTTTGTTGTATTGTATCTTTTTTGCTACTAAGGATTGAACCCGAGGAACACTAAGTTACATCCCCAGCCCTTCTTATTCTGTTTTAAAACTAAGTTATCGAGGATAGTCTTGAACTTATGATCTTCCTGCCTCCACTTCCCAAGTGGTTGGGGTAACAGGTGTGCACTGTGGTACCAGATAACCCTGGCCTCTATTTGACATGCTTCTGTGGCTAAACAACTGCTCCAACTCATTTGTTGAGTAGGGCAGGTCCCTATGAATTGAGAAGGCTAAAGCCAAATATAGTGTGAGTTTGGATTAAGATCAAATGCTACAGGGACAGAATTGTGTCTGCTGAGGTTGTGCTGTGGTAAGGAAGAGAATACCAGATGTCAGCATTCATGGCACCCCCACCCCCAGTCTAAGCAGCAATGAGTTTTGAGGCGGTTGTAAACAGAAAATGCATATGTGCTAAGAAGACATTTCAAGAACTCTCTGCTCTAGGGACCCCTTCTGAAGACCCTCACTGAGTTCCTATAGCCGGGCTTCCCAGAACTAATGATAATAACTGTTCTCTGTGATCCATCAGTGAAACTTTTATATTTCCAAGCATATTTTTGGTGAGTTCTTAGAAAGTTGATCTAAAGTATATATTTGAAGTCATTCTTATTTCAAAAATAAGAGTCCTGCTTCAACATGTGTACCTTTATTATCTTTGACTCTGTTGATATAGTGAATAATGTTTATTGATTTACGTATGTTGAACCATCCTTGCATCCCTGGGATGAATCCAACTTGGTCAGTGTGTATGATCTTGATAATTCTCAGTATTCTGTTTGCTAGTATCTTGTTGAGGATTTTTGCATCAATGTTCATTAGGGAGATTGGCCTGTAGTTCTTTTTTTTGGGTTGGGTCTTTTTCTCCTTTTGGAATCAAGGAAATGGTTGCTTCAAGGAATGAATTTAGCAGTACTGCTTCCCTTTCAATTTCATTAAAGAGTTTGAGAAGTAGTGGCATTAATTCTTCTTTGAAAGTTTTGTAGAATTCAGCAGTAAAGCCATCAGGACCAGGATTTTTCTTTGTTGGTAGATTTTTTATTACATGTTCAATTTCACAAATTGATATTGGGGTATTTAACATTTTTATATCCTCTTCATTCAGTTTTGGAAGTTCATATGTATCTAGGAATCTTTCCATTTCTTCTACATTTTCCATCTTATTGGAATACAAATTTTCAAAGTATGTGTTTATTATCCTCTGGACTTCCATCGGATTGGTGATTTCCCCTTTTTCGTTTCTCATAGCATGGATTTGAGCCTTTTCCTTCCTTTGTTTGATAAGGTTGGCTAGGGGTCTGTCAATATTGTTAATCTTTTCAAAGAACCAACTCTTGGATTCATTGATTTTTTTTGTATGGTTCTCTTAGTCTCCACTGAATTAATTTCTGCCCTGATCCTTATAATTTCCTCCCTAGTATGAGCTTTGGGATTGTTTTGCTCCTCTTTTTCTAATAGCTTGAGGTTCAGCATGGTCGTTTATTTGAGCCTGCTCTATTTTCCTGGTGTAGGCGTTTACTGCTATGAATTTTCTTTGTAGAACTGCTTTCATTGTATCCCATAAATTCCTGTAAGTTGTACTGGGATTATCATTTAATTGTAAAAACTGTTCAGTTTCTTTCCTGATTTCTTCTGTGATCCATTGGTTGGTCAGCAAAGTATTATTCAATTTCCATGTATTTGTGACTGTCTTGGGATTTCTTTTGCTATTCAGCTCCAATTTCAAGGCATTATAGTCTGACATTATACAGGGGATAATTTCAATTCCTTTGCACTTATTTAAACATGTTCTGTGAACTAGTATGTGGTCTATTTTGGAGAATGACCCATGAGCAGCTGAGAAGAATGTGTATTCTGATTTTGTTGGATGAAATACTCTGTAGGCATCTATTAAGTCCATTTGTTCAAAGGTTTGGTTCAGTTTAAGTATTTCATTATTTTTTTTCTTTGTCCAATTGATCTGTCTAGTTGTGACAGTGGGGTATTGAAGTCCCCAACTACTGTTGTATTAATGCTTATCAAAGTTTTCATATCTGTTAATATTTATTTTATGTAGTTGGGTGCATTGGAATTTGGTGAATACCTTAGTTTGAGACTTGTAAGCTTTTTGTTCTGAAAATATTTCAAAGCTTTCAAAATTGAATAGTGAATTTGTGTATATGTTCCCTTAAATTCATCAGTTGTTAACGTTTTGCCACATTTTTTGTTCCGTTCTTGTAATTAGTGTGTGTATACATGTTACGTTTCCTTATTTTCTGTGCCTCTTCAGAAGAAGGAACTCTTACTTTATAATTGTAGCTACATTATAATGATCAGACTAAGGAAATTTAAATTGGTGCATTATCATCAATCACATAGACTAGTGGTGGTGAACCTATGGCACATATGCCTCAGTGGGCTGTCTGAATCATCGAAAGCTGTAAGAGGTTCGCTGTCACAAACACAGATACATTTGAGATTTGCTGACTTTGCCAATATCCTCATCAGCATATCTCCCTCATCTCCTTCAATCTGTACTATTTCCTTGGGATTATTTTCTCTTTTGATCTTTAATGCTGATATTTAATGAGAGGACAGGCCATTTGTTTTGTCGCTATCCCTCAGTGTCTGATGCCAACAGAGTTCCTACTGTGTGAACAGTGTTATGAACTTCTCATTGCCTCACTTCCAGAAGCCCCTTTCTTCAGTTTGTCACATTATTTTTTAGGTATTTCAATTTTCCACTACCTAGAATACTGTACTTTATTACTTGAGACCAAATCTAGCTTACCTGTTATATTAATCTTTTTCTTTTAGCCCAAAAGTTTTTCCTTGCTAAGATCTAACTCTCTCTCTCTCTCTCTCTCTCTCTCTCTCTCTCTCTCTCTCTATATATATATATATATATATGTTATAGATTTAGATTGTAAAAATAAGTTGGAACTGTTAAACTAAATTAGCCTAGTGAAATATGAGTAATTCCAAAAGCCAATATGGGAAAATCCATATATGTTTAACAAAGAAATATTAGTGATCAGTTTGTAGCTAAAGCATAAAAATATACTGTTATAGATGACTCAATTTACTTAAAAGAAAATATGTTTTGGGACCAGGGATTTAACTCAGTGACACTGCCAGTACCTTGCAAGCACAAAGGCCTGAGTTCAATCCCTGGTACTGCCAAAAAAAAAACCCAAAAATTTTTTAAAAAGAAAATTTGTTTTAAAAAGATTTGTGCTGATAGAATGTTGATGCACTGGATCTGTGAAGAAAAATATTAATCACATTATACATGTAAAAACATACAATTTTTATTTGCCGGTTATACCTTAATGAAATGAAGTAGAGAAAAATACCTGTCTTCATATATTTAACAAACACGTCTATTACATAATGTTGTATACACATTGCCCAGTTATGTGATACTTAATGGTCCAAATTAGAATTCATTTCTGACAACCATAAAGGCAGCCCTTTAAGATGCAGTCTCAAAAATGTCAAGCGTGTACAGCAAGCCCTATTGGAGTTGACAGTACACTTACTTCAAATGTGTTTATATTTTCCATTTGTACCTTTGGGAAACAATGAGTTACATGTTTTCCATTCACATTTGTGTAGTGTCCCTTTTCTCTTCCTTAACTCAAGGGTTGCAAACTCAGATGTCTAACATCATGAATCAGTGAAGTAATCTGAGCGTAAAGTATTAAAAACAGAAGAGTGGCACCATGCCTTCCTTGCAGGCTCAGGGTCCTGAGTTTGATCCCCAGTACGGGGGATAGAGGGGCACACATACAAAAAAAAAGAGTGAACCTGGGCACAGTGGTGCATGTCTATATCCTGGCTACTTGAGGCTGAGGCAAGAGGATTGCAGATTTGAATCCACCCTCAGCAATTTAATTAATTTTATTATCTCATAATAAAAATTTTAAAATGCCTGAGGGTATAACTCCATAGAATGCTTGTCTATCACGAGTGAGGCCTGGGATTCAATCTCCAGGACCAAAAAACAAAACAAGATAGCAAGACGGGAGAGTGTCCCATCTCTAGGAATGCCATTGGTGTGTGGGAGTGTGGACCAGTGTGGCCAAGCTCTTCTGGTTTTTACCTTAGGAGCCTCAATCTGAATTTTAACATTGTGAATCCAGTAAAAACTTTAAAAAGACACTGTGTACACTGAATAGATTCTCAGTGTATTCCTGTTTTAAACATACCTCTTATATTTCAAGTATTCTTACTAGTTTTGGGGATTTGGTATATGAATCGGTAATTTCCCAGTTCTCCATCCTAAATGTGATAACTTTTTTTTTTTTTTTTTTGATTTTTGAGACAGGGTCTCGCTTTGTAGTTCAGGCTGGCCCTGAGCTCATTATGGTGCCCAGGCAAGCCGCCGCGAACTCAGCAATCCTCCTGTCTCTGCCTCCCGAGTGCTGGGATTACAGGCGTGAGCCACCACATCCGGCATTGCGGTATGCGGTGTTGATTGTTGGTGGGCGTGTCTCCACGCCCAGCATTATATGTGGTTACCGGGGATCAAACTCAGGTCCTTGCGCTTGTGAGGCAGGCGCCTGAACCACTGAGCTAACCCTCTGGCCCCTAAATGTGATAACTTTTTAAATATTTGATCAGTACTAGGGATTTAACCCTGGGCCTTTGCTCTGGGTTACATCGTAGCCCTTTTAAAATTTTTATTTTGAGGCACAATCTCACTAGGTTGCTAAATTTCCCAGGATGGGCTTGAACTTGCAGTCCTCCTGGCTCATCCTGCCAAAGTGCTAGGCTAACAAGCTCCCCTGCTGTGCTCAACTGTGCCACCACACCCAGTTCTGTGACAACTGTTATGTATCCTTCTTTTATCTTAACACACCAAAGATTATCTTTAAATTATTCTGTAATTATATAGAAACTGTGCCACATGCTATATTATTTCCTTTGACCCACAGCATACTAATACACCATAGCAGAATTATAAATAAAGAATCGAGTATTTTCACCTGCTGTTACCAGTAGTTATTCTTGAGAGTGAGTGGTAGTTACATGGTCAGAGACCAACTCTTCTTTGTTCCCTCTGCAGCCATCATTTCACCAGGCTGACACCGTCCGAGGAACTCGGCACCATGGGCTGGTGGAGAGGCCAGCAAGGAGCCGCTTTCACCCGCTGCACCGAAGGCCTGCAGACAAGCCTGGGCGGCAGATATCCTTTTCACTATCTGAGGGCCGTGTAAGTTCTGAGTGTTTGAAAGGTTTTCAGGATTTATGGTCCCTGTAGTTTTCCTGTGGCCTCCTGACATCTTCCATTTTATCTGATGAATGGAGGCAATAAAAGTAAATGAGTTCAAAACTAGAAACATCTCTATGGCCAAATTTGGAAAGATTGTTGTGGGTGTTTGCTTCTTGAAAGCATTGATAAAGTTGAGTTTAAGATATAACTGAATTTAACATGTAAGTCAGCTCCATCACCAGGCATTTCAACACTGTCTTCAGAAATCAACAAAGTCAGAGTTAAGCCTGACTTTAATCAAATTAGATTTCTTCTATTGAGCAAAAATGGATAGACAGATTTGTGATTTATTTTTATTTCTGTTGACCTCCTGACCTGGCTTTGGGAACTTAAAGATGATATCTTCTATGAGTTTCTATTTGTAGAATTTCAAACTTAATAAATGACAACCAAAACATAAACTTGGAATTTAGGGAAATTCTTATCTAGTGATGTATACTTGAGACCAAACTCTGTGTTGCTAAGTAGCAATAAAGAAAAGGAGACAGCAAAGTAATCTGATGGTTTTATTTAACCATTGTGTGTCAGGGAGCAGAGGGGCAGGATGGTGGGGTGGGGCTGTCACTGCTCTCAAGCATAGAGCTGAGGGCACTGGGGGCACAAAACTGAGCTGGATGTCATGGGAGAGGACCCAGAGGTGTGTCAGTGTCTCTTTTGCACTCACTTCACCCTTCTCAGTACACAGCAGGGTGGAGGAAGGAGGAGAAGGCGTGGCATGTCTCCCTGAAGAGACTGAATTCCTGGCAGTGATGGCAAAGCTGGCTTCACAGCCCAAAGGAGGAAGTGGGGGAGGGCACTGGTGTTTACTGCGCACCTACCCATGCCAGGCACTGTGCCGAGCAAGCGCTATGTCATTAGGTCCTCGGAACTCACAGAGTTGGCTCTTGGGTTAACTCTCATCTTTCCATGAGGAAACTGAGCAGCAGTAACTGCTCAGAGTCTTAACTGCTGTGGCCTGAAAAGGCTGAGCTCAGTCCAGAAAGCCCAGTCTGCACCTGGTTCCCCACACCATACTGTCCACTTCCTCAGAGTGACAAGGGCCATGGATGGACACAGAGACTGCATGTGAGGACTGTGGGGGACATGCTGAGGTTTTCCTGAGGTGAGGACGAGTTGATTTCTGCCCTCTCTCCTGCCCTGAGACACTGTATTGGTCCACAGGAATAACTGCTTTGTAGTTTTGTACTTTATGTGACTATTTTCAGGGAGAATGAAGGTGGTAAGTGATCTTGAGAATCCCTTTTTGGAATGTGTAATAACCTGGACACAATACAAAAAGTTAAAGGGATCTGAAGCTATTCAGTTAATTCTCCTTTTTCTGAATTACTTAGAATTTTCAAACGAAAGTCAGCATTTTTTTACTTGATTTAACATTATACCTTTTTTCAATTTACCAGTTCCCTCTTTCTCTTATCAAGACTCTTTCCATATATTTTATATTTTGCTATATATGTGTTTTATATATATATAGGTGTGTAATGTGTCCATGACCATAGCAGATACTTTTTGAAGTAAGTACAGCCTAAATGAGACACATACCTACAGCTTTATAAATGAAGAATAAAAGATGGAGGAATTGAAAAGAGAAAGGAGTTGTTTAGTTTGCTTAAAAATGATTTGTGGGGCCAGAGATTTAGCTCAGTGGTTCTAGTGCCTGCCTCGCAAGCACAAGGCCCTGAGTTTGATCCCATAACCACATACAATGCTGGGCGTGGTGGCTCGCGTCCACCAGCCATCAATACCACATACCACAGTGCCGGGCGTGGTGGCTCAGCCTGTAATCCCAGCACTCAGGGAGGCAGAGACAGGAGTATTGCTGAGTTCCAGGCTTGCCTGAGCTACATAGTGAGCTGAGGGCCAGCCTGAACTACAAAGTGAGACCCTGTCTCAAAAAAAAAAAAAAAAAAAAAAAAAAAGATTTGTGAAGCATCTGCTAGTGGCCAGGCAATGTCTTAGACCTTGTAGACATGACAACAGACTGGCATGGTCCCTGTCATTCTGTTGCCTTTTGTCTAAAGAAAGAGGGTGAAGCCAGAAGTCATCATACACATGTTGTCACAAGCCAAGGCACTTTGGTGTGGGGTGGGTACACAGGAAGGGCCACTTGAGCCCATCTTGGGAACAGAGAAGGTGCCTAGAGGAGCACTGAGTTTACACTTCTTTTGGGAGATAACAGCAAAAAGGCAAAAATAATTGGGAAAGTTACATTAGAGGGTAAACTATGATCCCAAGAGCAGATGGATGGGAAGGGAGTGCTCTGTCAAGGGGACTGGAATGTGCACGGTTCCAGCAGAGGAGATGACAGTGTGTGCAGGGCCCTTCTGGCTGAGAGCTTGTGGGAGCCTCAGCAAACCTCATCTCTCCAAGGTAATGCACAGATAAAGCTCTTACCCTGAGAGTATGTGTCTGACTCACAAGTCATGAGCTGGCTCTCTGTGGTCTCCTCTTTAAGCCCCTAATTGGGGTCCTGGCACTGGGTGTCAGTGTACAGAAAGTCCTTCAGCCCATGGATGCCCACAAGTAAAGCAGTGAGTCTCTTGAGGAGTCAAGGGACCATCCAGTCCAGTTGGAATATAAATGTGGGGTGATTTTATACCAGAGGTGTTATTTTTTCAAGAGAAGTGAGGGGGGTGAACTGAGTGCTTTTTTTCCCCATGACCTGCATTGTATTTGTTGTGAAGTAATGTGTTTAAAATTGTTGCTTTTGACATTTGTCTGTTACCTTTTAATAGAGTTTTATCATTTAAAAGTATGAAAACTTTGAATTTTTCTTGGTACAAATAGAAAAGATGTATACAAAATTCTCTTGTTTATAGTTGTTTCTTGGCTTGGGCATGACTTTAGTGTGGGCTTAGATAAGAGTTCAGCCTGGGGGGCCGGAGGGTTAGCTCAGTGGTTCTGGCGCCTGCCTCGCAAGCTCAAGGACCTGAGTTCGATCCCCGGTTACCACATATAATGCTGGGCGTGGTGGCTCACGCCTGTAATCCCAGCACTCGGGAGGCAGAGACAGGAGGATTGCTGAGTTCGCGGCGGCCATAGTGAGCTCAGGGCCAGCCTGAACTACAAAGCGAG
>PVIC010016329.1:0-34094 GCA_004025085.1 Thryonomys swinderianus | reverse complement strand
AGGCTGGCCCTGAGCTCACTATGGTGCCCAGGTAAGCCGCCGCGAACTCAGCAATCCTCCTGTCTCTGCCTCCCGAGTGCTGGGATTACAGGCGTGAGCCACCACGCCCAGCATTATATGTGGTAACCGGGGATCGAACTCAGGTCCTTGCGCTTGCAAGGCAGGCACCGGAACCACTGAGCTAACCCTCCGGCCCTATGAGCTTCCTTTTTAAAGTCCCTTGCGCCATGATCAGGAGAAGTAATTGTCCTAGGTGAGTCCACTGATGGAGCAGGACCTGGGTTCAAGACTGCGTCACGCATCAGTGGACACCCTTGGACAACCACTTTGCCCTACTGTGTCTGTCCCTCCCTTTGCAGAAGCAAAGCCCCTGTGCCACGAGGCCCAAGGAGTGCTACTCGCAGACCCTTTGAGAAGAGCCAGTCACTGACAAAGGGCACATGTGTGTGTTGAGTGTCCAAAGCCTCCGCATGGTTCTTGGCAAATGCTGGGTGCCCGGTCAGTGGCAGAAGTAACACAAATGCCAAGTCAGTGCTGCAGGGCCTATTCACGTCATCAAAGGAAACTCACGGGCACCCTGGAGAAGAGCCACTCTTAGCGTATAGCCTGTGTGTTTGCCTGTGATTCTGGAATTTTCTGTAATCATCCAGCATGGTTTAGAAGGTGCAGCTATAGCAAGGCACAATTCTTCGTGGGAGGATCTGTGCAGACCACGGGGCTGGATTCACACATGCAGTGGAAACACAGAAGGCTGACACCAGGTGTGATCCCTGGGGAGATGGAGCCCGGCTCGCTGACCAGGGGGACAGTGCAGGGGTGGGGCGGGCAGAGTCTCGGGCCGGGCGGCAGGTGCTGATCGGTATCAGCAGCCAGTTGCTTTTCCTAGAGGTCAGCTGGAGAGAGGGAAGATGGCAAGTGAAGCAGACACAGAGAAACCTTTGTCCCTTCAGGGCCAGCAGAGAGGCCGGAGGACTCCGGGCCTGTGGCAAGAAGGAGACAGAAGCCAGGCCCAGCTACAGCTGAGGAAGAGCTGGAGGGGGCTCCCAGCCCCTGTGGCTGCTCACTCAGCTTGCTGGGTCTCCACCCTGGCACTGGCCAACCCACGGCTTGGTGAATAATGAAATCTGTCTCCAAATGAGAGAATCCAAATCAAGCACTTATATAATCCCAAGGACACGAGAGGCTCTTGGTGAAGAGCACACTTTAGAAAGATGGCGTCATGCTCTCAATGGGGTCCGACAACCACTTGGTCTTCCGGTTTATCTGAAACACACTCCAGCTCCACTTGCTGATACACTGGGTTCATGTGCACACTCCTGTTTCACGAGAGGTTCTGGGGAAACCTGACTTTTCTAAACTGGAAAGCAATTTCCCTAAGGGCCATCAGGGCGGAGGCCGGGTCCACTGTCCCAGGCACTGATGAGACCTTCCTGGTACCGCCGGGAGATGACAGGAGAGCTGCCGTTAGCTCCACTCAGCTGTCTACAAAAGGCCCGTCATGGCGCGCACCTTCCCTCCCTGCTATAGGGATTGTGCACCATTTTAAAAATAAGACTTGTTTTTAAAGGTTGGGGAAATAGCCGGCAGACTCCAGAGGCTATTTCCTTCTTCCTTGTGGGAGGGAGCGTGTGGTGGGTCCTTGATGTTCTTTGCTACTCACTTAAAAACTCCACCTCCTGATGAGTTACTTGTGTACTTTTATGCATTTTGTGACTCTTTTCCAGCAAATGGATAACTTAGATCCCAGCATATTGGAACGAGTTCATGCTTCCTGAGAAGCCAAAAGCTTAGCCATTATACTTTTTTTAATATTCTTTTTAAACTTATCTCTTTTTTCCCTCTTCATCACCCAAATTTGTTTTGATAAGAGTTTAGATTAACGTCATTTTATAGCTGAGGGAACAGAAAGGCTGACAGATTTACCCAAAATGGTGCAGGAAACTGGGGAAGAAAGGGTTTCAAGCCAAGTGTTTAAATTCAAAAGCTATGAGTATTCTGAGTATTTTCCATGTGTATTTCCCATGTTCTCGGGACACTGTCAGAGCTGAATTATGTTCCCTCTAAGTATGTTTTGGTTCACTGTAAACGTGTCTATTAAGTAAGAATTTTAGCTCCCAAAGGATAGGAATGCCAACTTATTCATTTTCGTGTCTCTCAGAGATACAAAATGGATAGTGCCAAGCACTAAGTGCCCATTAAAAGGCATCACGCATGTAGGATTGACTGGTGACTTCTGAAAGTAACCAAAGCAAAAATGGGTGAAGAGCCTCCCTGAGTGTCTCCCTCCCCCCAACTTATTCAGCTTCCACGCACGTTTGCTTTCATACAGAACACACATAGCTGACTGTATTGCTTGGGAAGAATGTTCTGTTGTTCGAAAGCATTTTAATTGCGTGCATCTAATTCTACAGAAAACGAGGTATATTGAAGACAGCTCCAGCCAGAACAGCGCCATCTCGCTGATATTCTCCCTTAAAGAAGAGGTCGGTGCGCTGGCCAGGGTCCTGCGCTTATTTGAGGTGAGTTCCGCCTCCGTGCTGTCCCATCAGGCAATGCCCAGCAAGGCACAGTGGAAACAGCATGACTTGGTGAACGTTCAGGCTCCGGAGCCTCTGTTTCTGCATCTAGACTGCATTTCACACCCGCTTCACTTCAATAGGGACTTTGTGATAAAATCATGGTTGTAAATTTCTAAGTGCATATTGTCTCTGTTCATCATTGAAGACCAGACAAAATGAAAAATTGATTTATTTGAATAATTGATTTTTAATTCACTAAATTAATATTGTCTCCTATGTCTAGAGATAATAAATAAAACACCATCCCTTCCTTGAAGCAGATTAACTCCAAACTATGTTCCAGAGAACAGCTAATATTTATCAAGATATTGGTAGATATCTTATGGTTAAGGAAATTTCACGGCCATTATGTATGGGAAACTTGGGGTTATGTGATTTTTACCTGTTTTGTTATCATAGGACTTTTAGAGTCTACAAAACTCTAATGCCCATAGCAGTTCATTCTGAGGGGACATATGTTTATTATTTTCCAAGCTGATTACTGTGGCCCTGGTTTAAGAACATTTTATTAACATCTGAGGACAGAATTCAAGAAATGCTGACTTAGGCTTAGGTGTGTACTGTTTCCTAATTTAGATTTCTCCCAGGGACTTTGCTAACACTGCAGCTGGGGCTTTCCTACCTGGCGCTGCTTTAGCTCCTCCCACATTTAACGACCTCTCTGGTGGGCAGGCAGGCTCGTTGTCAGGACTGCGGGGTGGTGCTCAGCAGGCACCAGTGTTTACATGTTCAACCCGCCTTCCTGGGCCTGGCACAGTGAGATGGGTTCACACGGCGAAATCTCCCAAGGTCCCAGTGCTTTGGGAAGTCTGGGGAGACACGGGCCACATGGTGAGGACAAGCTGTGCTGGACAGTGGAGGAGTGAAGGGTGGACAGGGGAAGGTCTCCAGTGACCACAGCTCGATAGACCCATCTCGCCCAATCTTATAAAAGTAGCACGAATTAAGGGCTTTTGTCCCCATTTTTCAGAGAAAGAAAATGAAGGCTAGTGAGTTTCATTAACTGGCCCAATATCAGCCAGCTGTAAATGCTGAGATGTTGTTGGAGTCTGAGTGCTCTGACTCCAGAACCTGCCCTTTAGTTCTCTTTATATCCTTAGTATAATTTTATATATACTCACTGCTCAAGTGACAACAAAATTATACGTATATGTGAGCAAAGGAAATTACAATCCTTTTACTCTTTGCTCTGGATATTAAAAGGAATATTTTACCTGGAGTTCTTTAATAAATTTAAATCTAGGGATGAATATGTAAGTAAATAGAGAGTTCACAGAAGAATTCCAAATAATGTAAGTAGGTGCTTCATCTTCTGCAAAGGAGAATGTATCTCCATCTCCTTAACGGGCAGCTTTGCCTTAAGAATTCCTTACAAAGAGACAGTGGGGAAGGGACAGAGCCAGTCACTTTACAGTGGAGAAGAAAGGTTTTAAAAGTCTGTTTAAAAATAAGTGAACCTGGGGCCGGAGATTTAGCTCAGTGGTTCCGGCACCTGCCTCGCAAGTGCAAGGTCCTGAGTTTGATCCCGGTAACCACATACAATGCTGGGTGTGTAGACTCATGCCCACCAGCAATCAATACCACATACCACACTGCTGGGCGTGGTGGCTCATGCCTGTCATCCCAGCACTTGGGAGGCAGAGGCAGGAGGATTGCTGAATTCCAGGCTTGCTTGGGCTACATAGTGAGCTCAGGGCCAGCCTGAACTACAAAGCGAGACTCTGTCTCAAAAAAACAAAACAAAACAAAACAAAAAAACCAAAACTGAACCTGGCTTTCCAAAGGAAGGGTGGGTAAACACCTGGCAGAGAGTCACCAAAGTGCGTAGAAATGACCGAGGACCTGGCAAGTGACCAGTAACTCTGTGGGCTGCATCTTTATGTCACCAGGCAGCGTATCATGGTTTTCTAGGGAGCAGTCCTCATGCCTGAGTCAGAGCTAATAGATTCAATAAGAGTAAGTGAACCAGACAGTTATGTTCTAATAAATTAATGATCATACTTTAATTCAATTTCCAGAGCTGGCTGAAGTGCTTCTAGGAGGTCTGGTGTGTGCATGTGCATGTGTGTGTGTGTGTGTATGCGTGTGTGTGCATGTGTGCACGTGTGTGTGTGTGTGTGCATGTGCACATACACTGGGTGAATTCTCTGCAGCATAATCTAAGATCTCCCCTGCCCAAGTCCTTGAAAGCACTCCTATACCCATTTTATGGAGGGAAAACTAGAGGCTACTATCCTCGTTGATTAAGGGTGGCTGTTAGTGTAGGTAGATTTTTTTTTCCCCCAGAAATATTTCAAGAATTGCTTTAGAAATTGCAAAGGCCAGCATATCTCTTATTCACTTATTAACATCCTGGTAAAACTCAGAGTTAAATTATAAGCATCCAAAGCGCTGAGTTAAGGGAAAGAAACAAATTCTAGTATTTGCAGAACCACGTTATATGATAAGCTAAGCACATAATATTTGGAGTTAACCAGGAATCTTGACTCCACATTTTTATTAATACTTGCTGGTCATGCAGCTGAGCAGCTTATCTCTGGCAGATTTGTTGACTTCATTAAACCTAATGGTTTCATCTCATGGGTGAGAAAATGGAAGTTCAGTGAGGTTGGAAAACCTGCTCATAGTCACGCAGCTTGCGTGTGGTGGAAATGGCTCAGAGCCTGGTCCCAGGTGCGAAAGCCCACTGTCCGTCCTTCCTTCCTTCCTTCCTTCCTTCCTTCCTTCCTTCCTTCCTTCCTTCCTTCCTTCCTTCCTTCCTTCCTTCCCTCCCTCCCTCCTTCCCTGCCTCCCACCCTCCCTCCTTCTTTCCTTCCTTCCCTTGTTTTTCCCTGCCTCGCTTCCTTCCTAGTTGAAAAATGCATCCAAGTGCAGGAAAACTAGCCACACGCGTTCCCACTGTTCGTTACCGACCGCTGTGAACACTTTGACCAACTCACTGTCATTTTTTCTCTATGGTTGTGGATTCAAACATGACAAGTTAACTCATGGTTCCTTCAGGTGAAAAGTTAGACCTCTAGACAGAGCTGCGGTCCTTTCCGAAATTCTCTGCATCTGTGTCATCCTGCAAACTTTCCGGCTGCGCAACACGGGTGCGGTTCAGGGTGGCCCACCCCCCTCCCTTAGGACGCAGTGGGGATGCTGGGGCGCGTCCTCCCTGCATGCTGCAGGCAGCCCCGAGGCCCACGCAGGGTCCCCATGCAGGGCCCCAGGCTGTGGCTCTGACTTCTCTGCTTTCCACTTCCTCGTCTGCAAAACAGGAATAAAGCGGTGTCTGCTTCAGAGTGTAATTCAGAAGACTAACCGACTTGATCCAGGTAGAGAAAAGAAAAAAAGCTTTAGAACACTTATTGACTATGCACTAAGAATTGCGGTATATTTTTATGAACCCAATATTTTGAGATAAATACACATTGATACATGTAGATCAAGTGTGCAACTTTTAACTTCTAACATATAGTTTTCATTATGATTGTATCATATATTATTTGTTGGCCTCATTATTTCTGGGACCCATGGTGACTCTTGAGTCGAGCGGCCACAGATGATCCTGTGGTAGTTACTTTTCCACTGTTTCCAGCATGTAGCATGAACATGTTTTTCTGGGTTAACTACCTGGGTGTAAAATTGCTGATCCCAATGAGTGGACATTTTTAGTTCTAATAGAAACCTCTATATTTCTCTCATTGTTGTCTATTTATAATCTCATTTACTTTGATACAGGAATACTCATTCCTCTATACCTTTCAGAATGCATGTTTATTATTAATTTTAATCTTGAACAATATAATGAATTAGATATGATTTATTACTTTAGTTTTAATCTCCCAGATTATTAGTGAGATAGTGCTGTCTTCACATTTCGTGGCACTAGATTTTTTTTTTGGTAAATTATAAATTATTTACACAGGTTATCATTTCCTTCTTTTGCAAATTTTTCTTACTGACCTCTGACATTCTGTATAATCTGCATCCTATTATGTCTCTGACACATATTTTTATTTGAGTTTATTGGGTTCAGTTATAGCACTGAAATTTTAGATTGCACTGTACACAGTATTCTTAGTCTTTCTTTTATGGGTTTTGGGTTTTTTTTTTTTTTCCTTGAGTTTTTCCAAAACGTTCTGCCAGCGTCTCCCATACCCCATCGGGAACGGGGACCACAGGGCTCAGCCTTTGCCACGTGGAGGGGCCAGTCTGTGATCAGGTCCTGGGCTAACAAGTCCTCGCGGCTCCTGCAGGCTGCGTGTGAAGGCCATACCGCCTCCAGGGACAGGAGGAGGCGAAGCTCGCACAGTGGGCCCTGCAGTGCCCAGGCTGTGCCAGGGGCCTCCATGTCCCCCTCACGACTTCCGGTCACACAGGAAAGCAAGCCACGGGGAAAAATGTTGACAAAGCCTTTACAAAGCGTAGTTTTGTTTGCCTTTGTTTTTTTGCATGGCTGAAATTGGACTACGAGTCTTTTTATGGAGCAGTTTCCTAGCCCTTTCTTTATCTTTTATTGTGAGAGGTAGGTCATGAAAGTGCCCAGGCCAGGCTCAAGCTGTTGTCCTCCTGCCTCATCCTCGTAGAACACTGTGTGGCTGAGACTGAATTTCCAGATCATATAGGGAAACTAGTGACAAACTGAAAAATGTGAACCGCTCTGGAGGGCAGCCATTTCCTAAACAGTATTCTAATCAGCTCAATATTGTTAGCGTGTGTTTTAACAGAAAAAGATTCCAAGAGTGAATTACGTACCTAGAGGGTCACAATCCCAGCTACATACCAAACCCAGAAGTCCCGCAGGGAAGAAATCTACCCAGTGCCAAGGCCTGAGGCATCTCCCCAGTGCCTGGGATGTGGCACCATGCTGAGAAAGTGTTCCTGGTTGGGGCTGCACAGAGCCTGACTTGTCTTGGTATTGCGAGCTCCAAACTATCCCCTAGGGCCTGGATTTGGGACAGGGAGGAGCAGAGCAGATCTGGACTTAAGACTTTACTGTTTAGAACCAAACTTCTGGCTCCAAACCCCATTTAAAGCACCTCATAACAGGATGGCCATAGGAAAGTTGTTTCACATCTGTTTCGTGTTTTAAAAATCAGGGTAATAAGAAGCTTAAACTATAACATTTACTGTGAAAATCTGATGAATTAATTCATGGAGAGAAATTAATCAGGATAATATTTGGTGCATAGGTAGGGCTCAATAAATGTTTGCTCCAGTGGCTTCTGTGTCTGGAAGGGTCTTCAACAATGAGCCACTCTGAAGTTCTTGGCCAGAGGAGTTGAGAACTCAAATAAATATTCTTGTGTTTCAAGGCTAGTGATTAAGAATATGCCAAACCCGGGCCGGAGGGTTAGCTCAGTAGTTCCAGCGCCTGCCTTGCAAGTGCAAGGTCCTGAGTTTGATCCCCGTAACCACATACAACAATGCTGGGCGTGGAGACTCACGCCCACCAGCAATCAGTACCACATACCACAGTGCTGGGCGTGGTGGCTCACGCCTGTAATCCCAGCACTCGGGAGGCAGAGGCGGGAGGATGGCTGAGTTCGAGGCTTGCCTGGGCTACATAGTGAGCTCAGGGCCAGCCTGAACTACAAAGTGAGACACTGTCTCAAAAAAAAAAAAAAAAAGAATATGCCAAACTCAACCTTATAGGCTGTTGCCAGACACTGTCCAGTAGATTATTCTCTCCGATCTTTTTTATTTCTCTTTCTTTTTCACCCTGGGATTGAACCCGGGTGAATTCTACCACTGAGCTGCATCTTCAGCCCTTTTTGCCTTTTATTTTGAGACAAGGTCTCAAGAAATGTCTGAGGCTGGCCTGGAATTTGCAATTCTCCGGCTTCGGCCTCCTACATAGCTAGGATTAGAGATGTGAGCCATGGTACCTGGCTTGACTCCTTATGTTTAAGCATTTCGTTAAACATTTTCCACAGCTCTTCCTCTTTCTAACTTGCACTCCACTAACTTGTACCCCAGGCCTTTGGAGGAAGACAGTCTCCTGAGAGTTTTACTGCAGATGGCTTAGGAATGAGGTGTAAACTTAGACGCAGGCTCTTGGGGGACCCTGAGGGGCATCCTCCTGAGGCTCCAGGGAGGAGACAAGCGGAGACGAAGCTACTTGGAGCTCCGAGTTTGACGGACACAGACACAGAGCTTTGGACTAAGTGAGCTGGCCTGGAGTTCAAGCCGGTGTTCACAGGAGACAAATGGAAAGGGCACAGTCTTCACTAGTCAGTTCTACTTCCTGCGTCCTTCTGTTGCCCATGGAATCTGTTGCCGGTGGAATCCACTCCTCCTCCTGCTGAACTCAGACATCTGATGCTCCTGCTCTCTTGTTCACATGCCCAGTTAGTACCTTCTGAGTGTCTGCCCTTGTCAGGCCCTGCTCAGGGGATGGCGTGAACTAGACGGTCACCCTCTGCCCTGTCCAGCTCTACACGAAGGGGCAGTTACAGGGGGGTCACTGCAAACAGCGACCGTTCCGAGGGGCTCGAAGTCCCATACACGTCCCTAGTGAACTGGGCCGGGTGCTGGATGTCAGGGGCGCTTCTTGGAGATGTTAAGTCTTGGCCAGAGCCTACAGAGTGGACCAGCAGGAGGCAGAGAAAAACAGGTCCAGAGTGAAGAGTCAGCAGACCTGAAGGTCGGAGAGAACAAACAAGCGATTGGTTATGAAACCCCCACTCCCTTCCATCTGCCGTGTGGGACACAGGCCCTCCAGGCCGACATGGCACATGCAACTCTCTGGTGTGGACTCCAAGGACCCAGGGCCTCTGACCCAGGGCCTGGCGGGCAGGACCGGACAGAGGTGCCATCACGCGGTCTGCCATCGGCCTGTCTCGGGACCACAGTGACATGGGCAGGAAAACGTTTACCAAGAGCCCATCTCTTCTTAGTCAAAGTGTGGCACTGGCCCTTCACCAGAGGAAAACATTTTATAACCCGAGTGATGTTTTCCTTTGATTTACACGCCACAATTGCTCTTAATGATGTAACTCACCGTGTAACTTACTTGCTTAGGAAAACAATCACTGTAGAACCGACCAAAGTCTTTGGGTCCTCAGAGGCCCCTGGGAGCCAGAATTCTGCCTCTGCTGTTCCCTGGGCCCTTCTGTACTTTTCTATTATATAAATATCTATTCCTGATATAAGGCCAGAGATGCATCCTCACTCCTCGTATGACCCCCGCCGTAATTCTCTGCAGGTCCTGGCTGGGGAGGTGGTGGGCGTGGCTCTGAGGTCTGTCTGTGGGCACAGTGCTCTTGCACACACTCCTCCCCCTTTGCTATTTGTGTGGCTGCCCATTTCCTGCCGGTGGGCACTGAGGTTTCCTCCCGCTATTGGTCTCAGCAAACAGTGGCCCTGGACATTTTGCTCCGGCTTCTCCCTTGCCTCCGGGGCCTTCGCGTGGGCTGCACAGCTACGGTTGTTGGGGTCTGTGGACTGCAGCACCCCAGGCCCCTGGGGCGAGGACAGGATCAGAGGAAGAGTTCATGTGTGAAGTTAATGCCCTGTACCTGAGTTTTAACTTCCTGTGTTTGACACAATATTAATAGAAAAGAGAAAAGCTAACATATGTGCAGTTCTCATGTCTATGGCAGGAGAGGAGTCGGCTGAGAAGGCAAATGGCTCTAACACTCCTCTGCTGCATATAGAACGGCGTCTTCCTTGCTGACTGTGTTTTCTTTCTCCTTGTCTTATACCTCCCTGGACCTCCCCGATAGACCGCGTGAAGGCCACAGAAAGCCTAGGCTCTGATGGAACGCGTGCCAGCAGAGGCGTCATTGCTGTGGCTACATGTGCCTCTCCGCCCTCCTCCTGTTTGCAGCCAGGCAAAAGATCCACCTCTTCGCCACAAGGCTGATGACTTCGTTCCTTGTCATTTTAGAATATTTTGCATTTTCACATTTTCAGGGAACTATCTGTCCTTCTGCAAGTGAGGCTGACCTCTGTGACTTATTTTTTTTTAACTGAATTCTTTCTTGGTACCTTTTATATGCAGCTCACAATCACACTCAACATTAAGGAATTTGTACCAGTATATGACACAAATTAATCCTCATTTCTACCCATCTCCCTACCCACCCCACAACCTCCCACCCCCTCTATACATGTTCTTTCTTTTTCTTTCCAAATCATATTTATTCTTTTTCCTCATTACTTTCCCCTACCACATTCCCTTTGAATATTTCCTATATCACAAAATCTATCATACATTCTAGAACTCACTTACATCTATAGGTTCTCATACCAGAGAAAAGATGTGGTAATTACATATCTGGGATCTATTTATTTCACTTATTAGTGTGGCCTCAAGTTGTATCTATTTGCACATAAATGAATGAACGGTGACTTATTTTAATAAAGCACAGTTTTGCTCATTGGTGTTTTCCATGGTGAACAGCCCTGCCAGGCAATCAGACCTTAAGGATGAGCTGTCGATGATGTGCCAGGCAGGTGTTTGAGGGCCAAATGCAATAACTTTCTGTGTGGCAGAAACCATTAGAGCTAAAATACAGACATCTAAAGACAAGAAAGTAGAGAAGAGATAGTACTAATCACTTCCGCATTTGTTGGCATGCGAGAACGCGGCCCCCCCATTTCCTCTGTCCTGTGTGGCTGCTCCCCATGAAGCCTCATGACTGTGGTTATGTTTTCAAAGTCGGGGTTCCCCTGTGCTTTGCAGGACTCCTCCAAAGTCTGCTCCTGAGCAGCACTCGTTTCCTTGTGCACCTTTGCTTCCGAGGCAACTTCAAGCACCCAGATTTCAGTGGAAACCATGACATCTCAGTGTGAGAGGTCAGAGCTAGAGCCGAGCCCTTCCCGTCTCAGAAGGAGAAAATCTGCAGGTGACGTGAGACTCCATCATTCACATCATCCAGATTAGCATTTCAGGGAATATGTCTGGACAAACTACACAGCTGGCCTTAGGGTTGTCATTCGCTTGTGCTTCTCACTGGTGGTTGTGCATACTGCACTTGAAATGCCCAAGTGGTGACATCGGGGAACTTGTTTCTGAGATCAGTAAGCCCCGCAGCCATAGGGGCAAGAGCAGGAGCTCAAGTCGCCTCTTCCTAAGAATATACTCCAAGTCTATTCCTTAAAGACCGAAGACTATTTGCATTTGTCATTTTCCCATAGTTTTTAAAAGGATTTAAAAGTTTTATTGAGGTGCTGGAAATAGTCAAACATAAAAACAAATAAAATGGTCAAGCATAACATTAAGCTGAGAAAAAAATATATACAACAGAATGAATATCAATATATAGATAATTATCACAAAATAGTAAGCATAGGTTATAAGGGGGGAAATTGCCTGAATCAATCATTCTTTTTTAAACTGAATTCTTTATTGGTACAATTTATATACATCTCACAATCACACATAACATTGGGAAATTTGTACCAGTATATGACACAAGTTAATTCTCATTTTTACCCATATCACTACCCACCCAAACCTTCCCACCCCCTATATACATGCTCTTTTATTTTCTTCCAGAATCATATTTATTCCTTCCCTTACATTCCCATACCAAATTTCCCTTGGAAATTTCCCATTCTACAAAAACTGTCATACTTTCTAGAGTTCATTTGCCTCTCCAGGTGCTCATATCAAAGAAAAGATCCAGTATTTGCCTATCTGTGATCTATTTATTTCACTTATTAGTGTGTCCTCCAGGTGTATCTATTTGCACAAAAAATGAATCAATTTTGTCATTCTTTATGGCAGAATAATACTCCATTTTATAAAAAACCACATCTTCTTTATCCTCTCGAGTTGATGGGCATTTGGGTTGTTTCCAAGATTGAGCTATCATGACCTGAGTGAATCAATAATTCTTAAAAGAAGAAATACAGATCACCACTCACCATAGGGAAAAGGTTTAGCTGCATCATAATGAAATTAAAAAACCGAGTAATCGGTTATGGACTATTTTCACCTATCAAGTCAAGAATATTGAAAATCCTGAAAGATTATACAGATGGGAAGGGTGTGTATTTTGAAGAAAAGTAGAATAGATGGGCACAGCTTTTCTGAGGGAAAACAGGGACATATGTGAGGTAAAGTACTCTTCAAGGGTGCGCAGTGTGGCCCTACATGCATGCTGGGAAGCAGAAGGAAATCGGGGCCAGAAGGGGTGCGTGCGCGTAGGGAGAAATGCGCTGCATATGTATTTGTGATGAATAGTACCACTCACTGTAGTCAGTGCAAAAATACAAAACAGCACACGTGTCCATCGGGAGAAGCGTTTCTGGCAGAGCCAGACAGAGCCACAGAGAAGTGGTTCGCTGGGGAGAAGGGAGGCTCGAGCCGGAGATTGATGCGCCAGACGTTTTCACATCCTGGAGCAGCTACTCTGACCCGTGATACCTGACTAAGAAAGGAGCCCTCCTGGGGGACCCCTGCGCTTTCTGGTCCCTGCTCCGGCCCTCGGATTTCAGAGACTTCGTCACCAGAGTCTCACGGAAGCTGAGTGTGCGGTAGAACATGGCGGGCATTCGCCCATGCTTTTACCTGCAGGTTTTCTCAGATCTCTGGGCAGCCCTGGTCCCTTCAGGACATCATAAATGGTATCCAGGATCGCAGCTCTGGCCCCTGTCACCCTCTCCACCATGACACCCTTGGTGGGTTTCAGCGTGTGTAGACAACCTGTCAGGTTCCACAGTCTGTCCTCAGCGTGGAGGTCGCGTGGATCCTACTGACACTGAGATCAGAGTGTTTCTCTGCCCTAGCCGCACAGAGACCCTGTTTCCTTCCGAGCAGAAACCACACTTTGAAATAAGCCATGTGTCTGGCCGGATGGTTATTCTGAGCTCTCCTACTGTTTTCCCCTTGTTTCCGCTGCTCTGGAAGTGCCGGCCGCGTGTCTGGCCCCTCCGCCAGCAGGTGCACCGCGCTCAGCACCTTGCCCTCCGTCAGCCCCTTCGGGGGCACGTGTGCTGCCCTCTGGAGGCCTCCGGTGTCACCCTGCCTAAGGCGGAGTGCAACCTCTTCCTGCTGCAGACCTGGGGTCTGCTGCCCCCCCAGAAGCCCTGGCCCTTTGCCTATTCTGCCTCACATTTCTTTCCTTATCTCTCGTCTTTACAAAATAATGCATAGGTGACTTACCTTTTTTGTACCTTGATTTTCAAGTAAACTTTTTAAGCTGAAGCGCATCTCTGCCCTTCTGTTTACTCTAAGCAACTTGAAAGGTGACTGGCACCTGCTGAGTCTTGTATTTGTATTTGTTTGTTGAATAACTTAAATGAAAAGTAATGCTAACACTGTTAATAATAGTAATTGCAGCACTTCTGCGGAGTGTTTACCACGTGACCAAGTGTGTGTGGGGTGTGTGTGTGTGTGTGTGTGTGTGTGTGTGTGGCCTCGTCCAGTGTTCTCGGATAACTTAGAAGCAGATATCGTGAGGACACCCAGTTACAGGAGGGGAAACAGGCCAAGAAACATGGACATACATAAAGCCTGGAGGTAAAGCCAGTAAGGACCCTCTAGAAAACTTAGGGACTTTCTCCTACACTTACGGAGAAATGAACCTCTGCATCACAGTGTCTGGGCTTATTTTCTGCTCTGGCGTCCTCAGCCTGTTTTGGTCCAAACTGGCCCCTCACAACCCGCTTCTGTCTCCAGGAGAATGACATCAACCTGACCCACATCGAATCCAGACCATCCCGTCTGAACAAAGACGAGTACGAGTTCTTCACCCACCTAGACCAGCGCAGTGTGCCCGCCCTGTCCAGCATCCTCCAGACCCTGCGGCAAGACATTGGCGCCACCGTCCACGAGCTCTCTCGGGACAAGAAGAAGGACACGGGTAAGAAAGAGGAACCTTGCCACACAGGCGCCTTGACATGCCTCAGCAGCATAAGTGTCACCTGCGCTGGGCACTGTTGAGGGATGAGAAGGCCGCAGGGAGAAGCCCGGACAGAGCCCGCTGAGCGTAGGCGTGCTGAGCTAGCGGTTCCCGCTTCCCAGGCACTTCCGTGCTGTTGCTGAAATTTCTGTCTGTCTTTTGGTGCCTAAAGCCCGGCCCCAGGGCGGCAGTGCCCAGGGTGCTCCCATGGCAGGGCAAACTCAGGGCAAGAGGCTGAGCACGTCCAGATCCAATGCTGCTGCCTGGGCTGCTGGATTCTTTGGTCCAGGACTTTGATTGCTGCTGCCCTGCGCCCACCTCTTCCCCAGCACTGCTAGTGTCTTGTGACCGGGGTCTCTCTCTTCTCTATTTATGTCCTCCGAGTTCAGCAGCAGCCTCAGCATTCAGCAGATGGTTGTGAGTGACTAAAAATAGGTGTGGTCAGGACCGGCAGTGTCCATTAATCTCTTTGCCACAGTGCCGCCTGCTGCCATTCCCTGGAGGGAGGGGGTGACAGAGTGGAGGAATCGGAAGTATGGGCTGGGGTTGGACGGGTCTGAGTTCGAGTCCTGTTTCCACTGTTCTGTTATTTGGAGCCCCTGACAAGCCCCTGGACTGTTCTTCCTGATGCTTTTCTGAGGACTAAATATGACCTTCCTTACATGGTTCCTGGAACAGTGCCTGGCCTGTCACAGGGCTGGCTGAAGGACATGAGGGTGTTGCTATGGTTACAGTCACCCCAAAAGAATAGAAGGAAACAGGTGATTGCTTTTGAAGGCCCCAAGAAGAACAAGTTTTAGTAGTCTTTACTTTTGGTATTAGACTACAGAAAAATTGTACAGAAAGCTCAGGGATTTCCTGTGTCTTCTTTCTCTTCCTGTGTCACTTTTCCTATTAACAACTTCCGTGAATGCTGAATTTTTTTTTTTTTTGAGACAGGGTCTCGCTTTGTAGTTCAGGCTGGCCCTGAGCTCACTATGTAGCCCAGGCAAGCCTCAAACTCAGCAATCCTCCTGTCTCTGCCTCCCAAGTGCTGGGATTACTGGCATGAGCCACCACACCTGGCAATGCTGAACATTTTTGTAGCTGATGAGCCAACACTGAACTAAATGAAGTCTACACTGTACATTCAGGATCCTGTTTCATGGAATAGTTCCTCTGGCTGTGACAGTCGCCTGCAGTCATCACATGTCTGCTACTCAGCCTCCTGAGAGTACTTTCATCACCCTCCAAGTATCCACGGTCCCTCCATTTTTATTCCCTCCTCTGAAAACCATTGTTTTTTTTTTTTCACTATTTCTGTAGCTTTTCTTTTTCCAGAAAGCCATACAGTTGGAATTATAAAGTACACGACTCTCAGGATATATAGTTTTGTAGTATACACCCCTAAGGTCATGAATAGGTATAATATAGCTCTGTAAGGCTATAACTTCATGGACTGGCTTCTTTCACTTGGTCATACACGTCTTCTTCTTCCTCAGTAGCTCACTCTTTCTCTTGCTGAATAACACTCCACTGTATGAATTTTAGTAGAGTTACTCACCTAAGGGAAGAGCTTCTTGATTTCTTCCTTTTGGCAACTATGAATAAAACTACTGTACACATTCATGTGCTGGTTCTGGTGGGCACATATTTCCAACTCATTTGGATAAATATCTAAGAGTGTGATTACTGGGATAAGATCTCTTTTTAATCAAAATTTTTTTTCTGTGGGTGAAATCAAAATTTTCTTTTGCAAACACTGCAAACCTTAGGGCAGGACAATTTCAAGCACTATGGCTGCATGGCTGATGGATGCTGTCATCAGTAAAAGTTCTGGGGTTCCAGAGCTCCACAGTAATATGGGTTGTATTCTTCAGAAAAGCCAAAAGAAAAGTGCTTAAGTATTTCCAGCACAAAAAAGTAATCCATGTTTAAGGAGATAGATATGTTTATTTTATACTGAAACATGGCAGAATTGATATGTGCATAGAATTGCTGCAGTATACAATCCTTCCTTCCTCCCTCCCTCTCTCTCTTTCTCTTTCCTTGGGGAAACCAAAACCTTGAGCATGCTAAGAATGTGTATAGTTCTTGTGTATCAATTTTAAAAATAATCCAAAAATGGCATTTTAACAGAGATGCTTTGAAATGTGCCTGCTTTGTAGCACAGACTACTGAGATTTCCTAACAGGCAGCTTCCAGGCCACCTGTCTGGGGAAACCTTGGCTGTTCTGCAGGGCTAGCACCGACTGGACTCCACTGGGCTTGGCCTGGCCCAGAGACTGCGGTGCAGCTGGGCACAGGCCGAATTTCTCCTCTGCTCAGCCTTTCCGTCTTCTTTTCCCTTCAGCCTCCCAAGTGGCCTCCTTGATGAGCATCCTCTGTTCTTTTTCCGGCCACCTGCTCCCAATAGGAGCTGCGAGCCGCAGGACAAAGGGCCGCAGACCCTGGGGCAGCTCTGCCTCTGGCTGGAGCAGGTGGAGGCCGGGCCAGCTGGGGCTCTGGGGTCAGAAATCAAAGCAACTGACAGGCGGGCAGGCGCCCCTTGGAGCCAGGATGTATGTGGGACCAGCGGGAGGGCCACTGCCCGAACTGGTCATGGAAGGGGGTTCTTCAGGGGGTGGCAGAGGGATAGCTAGGACAGGCCCTGGGGCCAAGGTGCCCAGTGCCTGGGGTGACTGGGGTGAATTCCTGAGCCACTGTGTTGAGTGGGAATCACTAGCATGCCTGCCCTATGGGGCCCCTGGACTAGTCCCCAGAACTCAGGGAGCGTAATGAGGAGGCGCTGCTATGCCCTGTTCTTACACCACACTGCAGCGATTGCAAATGACCGTGTGAGCAGTGGGGGCCACAGAAGCCGGCCGCACACAGCTAGGTCTTTGGAGGGTCCGAGGCTGAGTTGGCCCCGGGGTCATACGGAGGGAGGCTGTGACTTAGAGGAACGGGGCTGGGAGCTGGAAAGGGACATTCAAAGCCCTGCTCCAGAGGGGCAAGACACCAGCTCCGCACAGAGGGGTTCAGGGCTGGCAACTCCCTGGGCGGCCTGAGCACCCAGCATTGCAGAAGCGAGGGGCGCTAGAGGGAGCACCGGCCCAGCTCCCTGCTCTGGGCTCCCTGTGTGGCTTCTCCAGACAGCGCTGTGCAGGAGGAGGCGGGCGCGTGTTCCCCTGAGGAAGGAGAGGCCCGCTCAGACCAGCCCTTTAAGACTCCGTGTGCGTCCTGCCCCTTGCTTGTGGAATGCCTTGCCGCCCATCCTGTAACAGCTGCCCCCGCCTGACGCTAACCTGCGCCCAGCGGCTGCCAGGGGCCCGGGGGTGGGTGCCTGGTGGGCTCTGGTGTCGGCTTCTGTGAAGCAGAGTTCGGGCTCCGAAGCAGAACTTTACATGGCGGACAACTGCTCCTTTGCTGGATTTCTCTTCCTGCAGGGCCGGGGGGGAGGTGGTGGTTGGGTGGGTGGGGAAGCACTGGCCGGAGCCTTTGATTCCTTCCCGGGACAAATGCCCTGCTTAATAACGGGCTTGGAACGAGGGCGAGGCTGACAGCAGGTTCAAGTGGGAGACATGAACCCCTCAAATCAATTAAGCTGAACCACTTTCCACTCCAGTTTTAAACCATTCAAAAAGCCATGTGGGCGATAGAAAATGAAAGTTTTTCAGTTTTGTAATTGCTAGAGTTCCCCACCCAAAACAGCTTAAGGGGAGGTTAATTATGGCGACCTGTTAAAGAAGCCCAACCCTCACAGCCGCCTCAGGGAGAAGCCGATGGGAGTTTAATAGGATTTTAATCCTGAGGGCTTTGGAGCCTCCGCGTCTATGCCCATGTTCTCTCCTCTCTTGTGATCTCAAATCCTTCCTCAGCCCGACATGAAAGAGCATTAATATCGGCCATTGATCCGTCTACTAATCCTTTTACCTTTCCCTTTGAGCCTCCTGCATGACATCGCGTTTCGTGGGGGGCGGAAAATGCCTCCACGGAAACGCACCGCAGCCGGACAGAAAGTCCGCGGTATGTGGAGGGCTTGGGCGCCATTTATTGGGAAATGTTAGCTCCTTGGAGTTATTCTCTTAGAGTAAACGGGGGCATTTATTAGATTTCATTCATGTTGGCAGCCATTCTGAGTCCTTGTGCAGAGGCAAAGGGAGTCCCGGTTGCTGGTACAACTGCTTATGTAGAACAGAAGGGCTAGATGGCTGGCTGTTTATCCCGTCTGTCTGTCCGTCTGCCTGTGCATATATCTACCCACACATCTGCCTATGTATGCATGTATGGATGTGTCTTTCTATGTGTCTATGTATCTGTCTGTATATAACCTGTCTGTCCATCCGTCCATCCTGCGAACACCTATCATTGGCAGGAAGACAAAGCCATCATTAACCTGCTCCTTCCTCTTCCGGCCTTTTCCTGCCCACACTGTTGAGTTTTGTCTTTTTTGCTTTAATATTGCTGTTCGAAAGATGGACCCTGAGATCAGTTTGGACAGGGGAGGGAAGGGTGGGGTTCTTGGGGGCCTGAGACACCCGAGACAGTGACAGGTGTGCACCCGAACAGGCTCAAGGAGAGGAGCCTCTTCCGAGGAGCCTCTCAGGGAGGAGAAGCTGCTCAGGGCTGCAGGCCGAGCGTGACGCTGTGGGTTCCGTCCTGCCCCTCCCTTCCACACTGCACCCACATGGCCCCTCGTGGCCGGGGGGAGATGCCGCTGGTCCGAGGTTGGCAGGAGCCCAGGTTCTGCATGTCTGTAAAATTGCACGGGACTGAGCGCCATCTTTAGCCACGCAGGGTGAGCTGATGCCGCCCCGGGCCCCGCCAGCGGGGAGGCGACGTCTGTCCCAGCGACTGCCCGGAGCGAGCAGACACCTGGGTGACAGGACACAGCCTCGCACGCAACAGGCTCTGGCTGTCTCAGGTGCGCTCCGTTCCCGGCCAGCAAAGCCCAGCAGCTCCTCATCCCTCTGGGTCTCCGGCTTCCAGCACGGCTGACCCTAGGGAGAATTTCCCATTTGTATGCTGAATCCGGTTTCTAAATTTCTTCCTCCTTAAGTTTTGCAACAAACTCAAAGCAAGCAGAGAGCTGTGTTCTTAGTTTCATCAACAGGGAGCGGGATGGGTCGGGCCAGAAGGCGGGGAACTACGTGGTCCTCTCGGCCCAGCTCAGCCCTCGCTGCAGCCGTCTGGCCACGTGGCTTACCCTCGCTGCACCTCCCCTTTCTCCTCTGAAAAGGGGGCCAGCCCTATGCCAGTGGGTACTGTGGCAGCAGCACCCGCAGGGTCAAGAAACTCGCCCTTGAATCTTGTTGCCTGCACGTGGATCTTTAGGGGAGCAGATTCGGAACCTCCTGGCTTCTGCTCTCGAGGCCACGCGCTCCCAGGTCCACTGGGGCCTGCAGAGTGAGGAGGACGATGCACCCCTGCTCCCTTGAGACATGTGTGTCCCCTCCCTGGACAGGGAAGGAGAGGGCATGGCAGGATGGTCACTGGATGGCACCTTGTCTTCTTTGCTGGACAGGGGAGCAGCCTGGGGACCCAGAAAAAGCAGCAGGCTGAGAATCAAGATTTGGATCCGTGTTATGTACATGGCCGGTGGGTCTGGGGTCTGAACAGCCCCTTCCAGTGGGGTGTCTGCACCAACCTTGAATCCTCCCAAGTGGACCAAGAGCTGAGACTCACTCTGCCACTTCCTGTGGGCCCCAGAAGCAGCTGTTCTGAATGTTGGGGCTCCTGAGAAATGAGTGGAACCCCATGGATTTGAATTGGCCCTTGGTCTCCAGCATCCTTAGGCCTCAAAAGAGCAATCGCAGTGGTCTGGAGCCCCACTTTCCTCCCCATCTTCTCCCTTCCTTTCCTGACATTCTGACAGCACCCACTACCAAGTCTTTTTTGTTTCTTTGTCTTCTGTGACTTTCCATAGCATCAGACACTATTGCACTTTATAAACTCCAGTCCTTACTTTGTGAAACCCCGCCTCCTGACTGTGAGACACACACAGATCAAGACAACCCTTGAGAGTTCATCTTACTGCACAAACTCGCAACATGAACCACAAGACAAAAGAAAACAACCAGTAGTGGAGAGGCCACGGGGTAAGGGGAGCCCTGCACTGTCGGGGGGACCATCGGCTAGTGCAGCCACTATGGGAATCAAGATGGAGATTCACCAGAAAACTGAACATAGAAACCCTATTTGATCCAGCTACCCCTCTCCTGGGTGTGCTCCTGCTGAGCTGCAGACCTCACATTGTGGGGATTCGCAGGCATCCATATTTATAGATTATAGACATACACAAGGCTCCAAGCAGATGGACAGAGACGGAAATGGTGTTTTGTTTACACCACAGAGCGCTGCTCAGCCAGAAAGAAGGATTAACTTGAGTCATTTGCAGGAAAATGGCTGTATCTTGAGGTCATAATGCTAAACGAAAGAAAAAAAGACTTAGGTTTAATATTATGAGCTCTCTGTGATACGAGAAAGGTGGTGGGCAGCTAAGAGGTCTGGGGTTGCGAAGGGCATGGGGAGGGAGAAGGGGCACGAAGCCAATCTAGATGCTGCGTGTGTATTAAGCACGCCTGTGCACACTAAACACACGCGAGCACAAAGTGGTCTCCCTCTTCAGGCCCGGAGGGACCTTTCCAAACCCCAGGGTTGACGCGGCACCTGTCCCTCCTCGGTCCACCCTTCTGCCGGGTTCCTGTGCTGACGACCCTGGGTCCCGGCACCCGCCGTGCGCAGAGTCAGGCTCTGTGGAGCCCTGTGTGCCGGTGATGAGAGGCGCAGTGGCCCCGAGTGGACAGGAAAAGGCTGAGTCCAGTCCTGGTGCGCCAGGGCCGGCTGGGACTCCTGGTGTGTAGAATGGCCGTGTGTGGTCTGCCCGGTGTCTGTGTCCCCCGCGGGGAGCCAGGCCGCGGGACCCCAGGGTGCGGCTCTCACGGACAGCACTGGGGTGCAGCGGGGGCACCTGCACGAGAGGGGACCCCAGGAGCAGCAGAGAGCCCCTCTGCAGGATCCACCCACGCCCACGCTGCTTCGCCCCTCGCGCCCTCTGGCTGTGAACAGGGCGCAGGCGCTTGGCCCTCACCTGCCGACACTTGGCTCCCGTCTGTGCACAGGAAGCCCCTGCGTCCCTGCAGGGGAAGCAGGAGTTCTTTGAGAGGGAGGAGGAAATCCATCCTCTTCCGCTCTGTGGGGCGCAGGCAGCGCCCTCTCCCTCGGGGGCTGCAGGCGGCGTCACCTCTGCCTGGCTGGGGCCGCGCCGAGGAGGAGACTCTGGGCCTGGTGTCGGGTGAAGGCCCCCTTCTATTCTGGACCAAGCTGTGGAGGATTTATTGCCCTCTCTGAGACGGCTGGCGGCTGGTGGGGTGCCTTGCTGGCTGAGCCCTGGGGCTGGAGGGTGGCCCTGTCATTCATGGTCCGGTGCTGACCCCGGCCGGCCCCCTGAGCCAGCCATCCTCGGCGTCCGGGCCGACCAGTGGCCCTGACTTAATGGGCCCGCGATGTGGGTGTCCAGGCTGTCTCTCCAGCGGGCTGCTTCCTTTGGAGCCCAGTCAATATTTATTAATGATCCGGCCCCCGGAGCGGGGCTGTACAGAGGGCCTCTGTTGCACCAGCCGGCCGGCCATTCATTAATCGGCCCAGCAGCCTGCCCACAGCGAGGTACTTGGCAAGGTCATTAATGAGGTAATCCGATTTCACTCTTCCGCACAGAGCCAGGGTCGTGGGGTCAGCCTCCCCCACACTGTGAGACCCGCAGGGCCGGGGTGAGAGGACCTGAAACCTTCACTCACGAAGAGAGAAAAGGTTACATGGAGGGGAAGGCAGGTGCCAGAAAGTTGTCAGCCTTGAACCCAAGGAGGCTGGGGAGGCCCGAGCAGCCCACCATCTCCCTGAAGTCCTCAAGGGTCCTGCTGTCACCTGCTGAGAGGACGTGGCCAGCAGGCCTGGGGCTGGCCTACACCGGTGCGGAATTCCAAGTCAGCACCGCCAGCTTGGGGGCCTAGAGTATGTCCCTTCAGCTCCGTGCCTCAGTTTACCCACCAATGAACCAGCATCCTGGTGCCCACCTTCCAGGAGCTCTGAGATTAGAAGGAGACTGTGGAAGTGGAGCGTTCAGCTCGGCAGTTGGTGCACAGGGTACCCTGGAAATTGCACAGCGCTGCAAGTCAGAGATGGTCGGATCCTGGCAGCCCAGACCCTGCTGTTCTGTTCCGAAGCCCAGTCCCCGCGGTCCTTCTGTGCATCGGCCGGGGTCTCTTTTCATCCCACAGACGCCCAGGGGCACCTGGGAGGGTGAGGCTGGGCCCGCTCAGGTGCGCATCACCTCAGCCCAGGATGACAGGAGGAGTAAAGGAGACAGCGCCGCCCAGCCCAGCCCAGTCCAAGCTCTGCTCATCTTCCTCTTCGTCAGCGGGGACGCTGCCCCGGGAAGCAGGGCGGAGGTGAATCCTGCTCCACAGTCAGCAGGCGCCTCCCCGCTGCCTTGCTGCGACCTCCTCTGGATGGTGAGGGGCTGGGGAGACACCAGCGGCCCTGGACTCTGGATGCCACATCCTGGGAAGGCTTCTTGGGCCTTTCCCTTCCGCTGCGTTCCAGAGTCTTCACTGCCCTCTTCGGATCCCCCAAGGCTTGGTTGTTTTTTTCCACCCAAAACCCTGCACAGGGTCCGTGGCCCAAGTCCTCTGGCGCCCTCTTCTGTTCACTTGGGAGACAGCCACGTGAGAGGCCCAGCCCAGCAGGGCAAACAGGCTTCAATTCCCTGGCCAGTAAAGGCAGTTCCGGTGCGACCTGTTAGTCCAGCACTCGGGGAGGCCGAGTCAAGAGAATCACAGGTTTGAGCCCAACCTGGGACTACTACTGGGTAATAGGTACCTCAAACCAAACAAACAAATCAAGTTTCTTTGTGAGACTGGCACAGATGTGGCTTGGAGAAATCATCGCTGTCTGGCGAATAGAAAGTCCCCAAAGGCATGCGACCAATGAATTCGCTTGGGCTGTAAGCAGGGCGCCATGGCGCATAGGCGTTCAGGACAGCTGTGGTGGGTGTGTGCGTGTGTGTGTGTGTGTGTGTCCTAGCTTTTTTTTTTTACTTTGAAACAAGATCCCACTAAGTCACAGAGTTATGTGAGCTGGTCAACTTGCAGTTGTCCTGCCTCAGTCTCCCAGAGTGCAAGATTATTGGCATGTATACCACACCTGGCTCAGGTTAGATTTGATTTAGGTTTCTGTTCTACAAACATTCCTGGACCTAGAACAATCCCTTTTCCACATATAGCTAGTTACCGATTAACGTCCCCCCATCTTCCTCCCCCATCTCCTCCACCCTTTTGTGTTCACATTTAGGCCATCTCGGGACTTTTATCAGCCACTTAACTCTCTACCTCAGTTTCCTCACCTGTACTTAATGTGAGGGATCAAGAATTCCCATCACGTAGACAAGATCTTTAGAACAGCGTTCAGTGTTAGTTTCCACATTTGACACGGGAAGGAGAGACTAGGCAGCTCGAGTCTATGGAAGCCAAGCTGTAAATTGTCTTTCTGAGCCTAGAAACATCTCTGTCCCTTTATTTCCGGGAATGTAGCCAGTACCTGTCTCGCCTCCCGCGGGGGTCACAGGAGGCATTACCCAGCCTCACCACCAGGTGGCAGGCACGTTCTTTCCTGGCCCCTGAGCTGACCGAGGCTGGAAACCTTTCTGGGTCTGCAACCCGATTTCCTCTAGGGTTCGGGGCCATGGAGCAGGGGCTTCAGAGCTGTCCCTGTTGGGTCTGTTGTCTTTCATCCTCTGAGACAATGGGAGGGTAAGTGGGCTGGTGTCCGAGTCCCGGAGGCCCGTGCAGTCTGTGCTTTCTGAGTTCCGTTGAGATGTATGTGTCCTTGCCCCTGCTGTGCGCCAGGGTTCCATCCTGCCTCCCCTCCCTCCTCCCCTCTCTCCCTCTCCCTGCACAGTACCTACAGCTCTGTGTGTGCTGCTGTGCACCAGGCACAGCCTCTTCAGGGTGACATCACCCTTGGGTCTCTCCTCGGCATAAGCCGAGCCCTCGTCTTCTCTATCCCACTGTGCTTCAGAGCACAGCCACATGTGCTGGTGCCTCGAGGCATCTTCCCCAGACCGCCTGGCTCCCTGCTTCCGGGCCCTCCAGCTGGCTTGGGACCACAGGCCTGGGGTGCCCGGGCCTGCGGGAAGGGATTCAGGGTTCATGCTGGCTCACGCAAGATAGTCCAGTGCTAGAAGAAATCGTGGAGAGCTACTGTGTGGGGCTGAGGGAGCGGACTTCGAGGCAGCCCGGACCTCTGTGGGAGGAGCGAGCTTGGCCGAGCGGCCACGGCTTTCCAAGGAAGAGGAATCCGGCCTTTGTGTGCAGGGACCCGGGCCTGAGGGCCAGCGCCTCCGCTCCCTACCGCTCACCTGCCCTGCGCTTTCCCTTGCAGTGCCCTGGTTCCCGAGGACCATCCAGGAGCTGGACAGGTTCGCCGACCAGATCCTTAGCTACGGGGCGGAGCTGGACGCGGACCACCCGGTGAGTGCACCCTGTGGGCGACAGCGGCCTGGGCCTGGAGCAGGTTTATGTCCAGCTCCTGGCCGATGCGCCTGGGGAGCCAGGGAAGCCAAGATGAACAGGACTTCACGATCAGAGAGTCCTTGTTGTCGAAGAAATACGCAGCGCTGTCTAGAATCCTTATCGTCTTGCACACGCTCACACGTGCACGCCCGTCCCATCCACGTGGGGGGTTACGGAGTGGGGCATGCTGCATTGAAAGCTGCCGTGGGAAGCTGGGGCTGTACACTGCATCTGGGGCCTGGGGTGGCTGGTTGGGGTGCTGGGTCCCAGCTCAGGCTCCGAAGGTCTCCCGCAGCGGGTGAGGCCCATGGGTGCTGCTGGGCCCCCACACCACGCTGGCCGTTTAACGTCTTTGTGTTTGGGTGGCTTGCTCCGTGCAGGGCACATCCATCGCCCAGGCGCGGGGCACTGCACTGGCTCCTTCCAGGGGGAGAGCGAGGCATCCCCAGCGCCCACAGGCGAGTGGAGGCCCAGGGGAAACCGAGGCTGACTTCCCAGGTCTGGCTTGCGAGACTCCTTCCCTCTCCCAGGCCTGGGAACCAAACTCAAGGCTTGTGCTGAGCTGCGTCCTCAGGGCACCTGAGGACCAAGGCCGGGCCCTGCAGAAGAGGAGGGGAACCCCCCGGAGCCAGGCCAGCCCTGTGCACAGTGAAGAGCACATTCTTTTCCTAATCTGGAGAGGAAAACGCGCATGGAGGCCTGGGAAGTGAGGAAAGGCGTGGGGAGGAAATGATGGTTCCCGTAACATCATTATTTCTACTTTCCTCTTGATTTGCATCTGTAACTTTTAAAATATGAGCAAGTATTTACTAACAGAAATGAAGTGATATGCGTCCTGTCCCCCAACTTCAAAACGAGAAAGGAAACCTATTGTCACACTTCTCCTAACGTCTGAAATAACTGTTTTGGTGTCCTTCCCCCCAACGCCCCCTGCCACCCCGTCTCTTGGTGCTGAGGATCGAGCCCACTGCACACTGACCTGCCTCTGCATTCCCAGCCCTTTTTAATTTTTTATTTGGAGGCAGCTTGTCTGTAAGTCCCCATATCGCCCAGGCTGGGCTTGAATTTGGAACCTTCCTGACTCAGCCTCCCAGAGTGTCATCCCTTACTAAATGACCCCAACAGTGAACACATAGGAGGCTTCCAGCCCCTGCTCTTAGGACGGCCTTGGAAGGCAGGCTCCTGCCTGTGCTTCCTCGTGTGACCCTCAGTGGCTCCCCTGAGTCTTAGCTATGAAGCTAAACCCAAATACCCTAAATGAAGGACATATGTTGTATTTACGGCTCTTGATACATATTCTGTAACTCCTTTGTCTTCCCAAACCAAAGTAAAGCTGGGGGTGTTGAGTCTCATTCACCTTCTGGTGCCAACTTCTGTGGAGCCCAGGGTAGCAAAGGGCATGCCAGGTAAAGCGCTGGCATCCCTTACCCCTGTCTGTTGGGAGAGCGACCGCCCAGGGCACCTCTGCCCGTGGGCCTGGGCAGCAGGACTTTCCTGCCCTGCACCCCATCCTAACCTGCCTGGCCTCCCCGCCTGCCTGGCTCCGGGCAAGGACGCCCCTCCCCATGGGAGGCGCCCGTCTGGCCCGCACGTGCTCTGGGATCCATCGCCCTTTCCCAGCCCAGGCCACGTCTTTGGCTCCCCAGCCCATCGGTATCATGAACTTTATCGTAAAAACACAACTTATCAGGTCCACTGTCACCCAAGCGCGGCGCCAGGCTCGCTGTGTTCCCTGGGCTGATCCTCGGGTTCCTGATGGCCAGGCACGTGGGCCTCCCTGCCGCCCTGGCCCCGGCGGCCAGCCCAGGACAGGACGGCCGCAGCGCTGCTCCTTCCTGGAGGACCCCGTGTCCCGTGCGTCCCAGGCAGCACGGTCCCTTCCTCGCTGACCCACTGTCCTTGGCAAGATTCGCGCTGTCTGGCCACACGGCTTGCAGGACTCCAGAGCAGTGCTCGGAGAAACGGGGAGGGAGGGTCGACCCGGGGCCGGAAGCAGGTGGCGGCATCACTGTGCGCTGTAGCCAGAGCCGAGGGCTGGCAGCTGCCCCGCCCTCCCGCGCCCTCTTCCAGTGTCCCCTTGCCTCCCCCTCCTTCCTTCCATGCCTTCCACACATGGAGGAACGGATGTCCCTGCGCGCGGCCAGTGCTAACAGCAGTCACCCCGTGGCGGACGAGGGGTCCCCCGCAGAGGCTGCGCGGCCTCTGTGCCCAGAGCGGGTCGCAGCACCTAAGGGAGATGGAGCGGCTCCCACAGCCCTGCAGGCTGAATCCAAGCGGCTGTGTCCGAGCCCGTCCCCAGAGTGACCCGGCCGGGGCCCTTCCCTGGAGGCTTTCCTTTGTGTGCTCCTTGCTCTTTCCTGCATGCAAACTTCATCATCTGAGCCTGGCTCATGGTGGGGCTCCTCCCCGGCCGCCTGTCTCCTCAGGCGGGGCACCTGGGCGCTGCCCGGGACGGCACCGATCTTGGGTCTCACACACTCCACACAGCAGACCCGATGGAAAGAAACCCATTTCCGGGCACAAGATACACATATACACATGTGAAAGCGTCTAAAGCATGTTTCCCGAAAACTCTGACCTATGAAAAATATCCCATCATCACTGAGAGGTTCTGTGGCCCCATATTAAGCTTATACAAGTCCCCACCTCATGAGAGGCTTTGGTAAACTTCACAAAGTTAGAATTAATTTTGGCAGAGTTTCCCTCATGCTTACTCACAGAGGCCCCTGTTCGTGCAATACTTACCCTGGCAGTCATTTAAACCGGAAGTCTGAAATGTACCTACCTTGTCACACCAGTGCTCTCGGCACCCAGGTCTAGGTCTGCACAGCTGAAGGCCACGAAGACTCCCTGCCGTGTGGCTCAGCACTTCCAGCTGACAGGTGCCGATAGATCGACTATCTGGGTCCTCTCGACGCGCTTTTCACCCTCCTGTGTGCCTTTCCACGTCTCCTGAACTACCTTTGAACCCTCCGAGGTGTCACAAGCAAATCCCATGAAGCCGCGGTCACAAGGGAGACCCTTTTGCTCGACAGTCGCGTGTGTCTTGGTCCTCAGATAAGTCCTATGATCACGTGTCTGCCAGAGGTCTGCGTCCATGTGCAGAGTCCCGGCGGGGAAGGAGAGGCTCTGTGTTTCCCTCGGGCACGCAGTGAGCTTCTGCGGGGCACGGAAGAGGGTCGTGGGTGCGAGGACAGGAGGGGACGTGAGGAGGAGGTGCTGGGCGCACTGCCTTGGGCAGCTCCCGGGCCCTGCTGGTCCTCGGGTGACAACGAAGACGCACAGCCTCTCCTCCCTACGCCGCAGCCTGCAGGGCAGAGATGTGGGTGCTTCGTGAGTGCCAGCGTGAGCCTCTGTCTCCTGGGAGGTGAGCACCCCAGGACATGACCTCCTCTGAGTGACGTCAGTATCCACAGCCCTGAGTCAGGCCCGTCTACCCTGACCCTCTCCCAGGTCACCAAGGGCAGTGACTCTGAGGTGTGGCCTCAGCTCACACATCAAGAAATGAAGAACTGAGTGCCTCAGTCTAGAGCGGTTGTTCCCCGCAGGGCCCAGAGAGACCTCGCGGTGCTAGATTTCCCCGGACATGCTGCGCACGGAAAAGCGTCATGGCCTCACGCGCAGGACAGAGATGAAGAAAGGGGTTGCAGATGGGCCTGGAGACCCTGTGCATCTGCACTGTGGAGAGTTCTCTGCATTTGGCCTTCTTGCCTCTTCCTCAGCTCCTTCCCTCTCCATCTTGTCACCAGCAATACATTTCCCTGTCAAAACACCCATGGTTACATGCAGGGCAACCCTAATTGTTACTGTTAGCTTAATTGAGATGGGGCGATTATAAATAAATTACATGCAGTGCTACTGAAATTGCTGCTGTTAGTCTAAACTGAGACAGAGATCAGTCATTTCCCACCACAGCCTCGCCGTGGTCACCTGGAGCCCGAGAGAGGCTCGGCTCATGGCCCTGCTCTCCCACCCACAGGCGACGGGAGGAGCAAAAGTCCCCGTGGTGCTTGGCTGGGGGGTCCTTGCAGCTGACAGTGAACTTTCCAGAAACAAGCTGGAAGAGACCAAGGCTGGCCACTCCCCTTGTGCAAGTACACATGGCATCCCACGCGTGTGTGCTGAATTTCCCTCTGCCTCTTGCCCAACATGATCTGAGGTGAATTTTAATACTGTTTTGCCTTTTTTCCAATTATTAAAGAAATCCCCATAGGTAACCAAAGGCCTCCAAAGCATAAACAGTATAGAAGAATAAAACAGTATTGCTGCCATTCTTTCTACTCCCCACAGGTAACGAGTATTACTTGGGCTTGTTAGGTTTAGAAGTCTCAGTCCTTTCCCGGGCATTTGCCACCGGCAGAAGCAGCACCATGGAAGCCCTGGGTGGAGGACAGCTGCCTATGGCACTGTGGCAGGAAGTAGAGAGACAAGGAGGAGCCAGCGAGCCATATATATATATGTATATATATAAAATGCTCCGGGCCCCGCCCCCAGCAGCTTGTCAGCCAACCAGGCTGTGCCTCCCAACAGCTCATTGGCTCTGAATTGATCCATGGATTCATCAGCCCCCTCCATCCAGTCATCTTTAAAAAGCCCTGCCTATGAATGCATGTGGCCTTTGGGAGTCATTCTTAACATAAATCATAACAATAACAGACATTTTAAATTTAAATTTATAGTTTTGAGTGCTGAGTATGAGACTGTGGGGAAATAAGTGTTCTTTATTTAGACCAGCAGACAGGTTCCTCAAAGTATTCAGTGCTGCTTGAAACCAAATTCTGGGGCCCCGTTTTCTGACTGCCTCACCCTGAGCCCACTGACCCTCACCCAGAAGAGCAGCTGGACTGAGACTCTGCAGAATTAGCTTCCTGATGTTCCTGCCTGGGGTCAGTGACTCCAAGCCAGTCTGAGCTCCGGAGGAAGCCGGCTCATGCTAGATCACAAACATGTCGCTGGAGACTTTCTAAACCAAGCAATCACTGCCACTGCAATTTAGATTTGGAACCAAAAATATAGAGTAACTTTATTTACTTTTCTAGTTTGAAACGTTTAGATTTTTCTATTTCTCCAAACAAGGTTTCCCTCCTCTTTCTTTCTTTCTTCAACAAGTGCATGGAATTCTTTCTATGAGCCAAATCCTTTGCTGCAGATTTCTTAGCCAAAACAACACTGTGTAAGTATTCTGGAATTACTGGTTGACCCTAAGATAATAAACAAATAAACCAACCAATAAGATAAAATAAAAGCAATATTTCAAAAGTAGGGAATATTTATCTGTTTAAGAGTCTTTTACATAATGTGCTCCATGATATGAGCCTAACTCGTTGATTCTTTAATGTCACGGGTTGGAGAGGTGGAGGCAGAGATGCAAGCTCAAGGTACTGGGTGTGCTTGGATGGAATGAAGCCTCACTCTGCAGCCGTGTGCTGGTCTCTCATCTCAGGAAAGTTTAGAGCATGTAAATACTTCTGGAAAATCCCCTTTTAATCAACTGTGATTACTCCTGAGTCAGGATATGGCCCACCCTGCCCCACACTTGAGATCCACTTGGCCACTTTAACCTAGAAGTGTGCTGCTTGGGGCTTACTGGGAAGAGGCTGCCAGCCAGTCAGCCACAGAGAAGAAGCCACCATCCTCTCCCCTGTCGTGAGAGGCACTGCTCCAGTGGGCAAACCCTGCCGGCTGGTAAAGGCTGACACTATGACGTGTGCCGGGAAGACTAGAGAATAGGATGATCCCAACCCTGGCCTCTCTTCTCTGACCTCATTTCTCTGAGCTGCTGCACATTGTAGAAAGAGGAGACTAACCCATCTGACAGGATGTGTAAACTAAAATGACGGGCATAATGATATGTTTTTATAAATAAACTTGAAATAATTTCCTAGCACATATGGCCTGGAACATAGGAGGTGCTCACTAAATGCTGGTCAGAAGTGCTGCTGTTGCTGTGAGCAAGTGCAAGTCTGTCTGTCAGGGAGACAGGAGGCAGGGAGCAGGAGGCCGCCCCTGGCAGAAAGGAGGTGGATTCTGTGTATCCGCTCCTACTGACTCCACCTGGCTGAGCAGGTGTGGAGCTCGGGGTGCCGTGGGCGGGACTCCTTCAGACCAGGCCACTGCGGGGCACTGGGAATCTAGGGCAGGGGGCAGGGCTGCTGTGGACGGGAGGCAGAGCCCGGGGCCACTTGCAGAGCCGGGTGGACCCTCATCTTATGTTTAACTGAGACTTGACTTTGTGCTTTTCTAAGGCACTGCTGGGCCTGCCAATCGGTTTCAGAGCTCATCTTACATTGAACTAAGTGTTATTTTTATTTTAACTGGGGCTTTCTCCCTGATCAGAAGGAGGCACACACAGTGTGGCCCTGAAGGCCCATATTGGGTGCTGGAAGAGCGGCCAGGCCTCCCACCCTCCACCGCCTGGGGTGATTCGGCGTCTGCTCTCTCCTAGGGCTTCACAGACCCTGTGTACCGGACAAGACGGAAGCACTTTGCCGACATTGCCTACAGCTACCGCCAGTGAGTCTTATCTCGGGGAAGGGGAAGAGAGGGGACCCCAGGACGCACGGCCCTTGTTCTAGGACAGAGGGCACCTGCATGGCTCACCCCACCTTTTGTCTGAGAGAGAAGGGAGAGACAGACAGACAGACAGAGACAAAGAATTAGTTTAAGCCACCCCTTTAATAACACATGTTTTTAAAAATGCTGCTAGACAAAACAGTTACCCCTGTGCGGGGCCCAGCTTTCTCCCAAGCTTTGTGTTTAATTATATGAAGTCTGAAATAATTATAAGAGGCTCTAGGCCCAAATGAAACCACTTCTGCTTTTCTCCACATTAAATCAGGAAGAAGGGAAAAGAAAATCATTTACATTCAAGAAGGAGCAGGCTGCCTCGCTGAAATAATGAACCGGAGGCAGTTTCTGACCAGCCGGGCTTCAGCGTCCTCCTTCCCCAGGCCTGACCCGGCTGCCAAAGGCCGTGTCAAGATGTTTTTTATTGTTTTGTTTTTGGGTCCCAGGCTTCCCCACTACTCTATTTTAAACAAAAGAAAATGCAAATATCAAATACGGTCTTGGCCATTTTGAGTTCTTGGAAATTGCCCAGGTCAGTGTTTGGGGCGCTGTCCCTCAGTTTGAGGAGGGACAGAAGAGTCCTGCTCAGGAAGGACTCAAGGCAAGTTCTCTGTCCTTCTCGCTGGCCTGTCCAGGGTTTTCAGCAAGTCAGTAGTCACGGGCCCCATTCACCAGCTCCTCCCTGTGCATCCGGGACTTTGCTGACCACTCTGAGTGTATTGTTTAGTTTAGGCTTAACAATAACTCATCACTTTTCAAATGTGGGAGCCAGAGCTTATGAAAGTTAAGTAGTTTGCCAAGGTCACAGAATGGCTGTGGGTTCTAACATTCTTGGTACCCTCCGGAGTTACTGTCAACCAGTAACTCTGGGCGTCTGTGACTGCAGACAGATGCAGACCCAGGACTTCTTTGCAGGCACTGGGCTCATCTGTTTTGGAGATGGACCCCAGCACCTCTAGGTTGATACCCCAACTCAATTAGAAGGGCTGTGTCTTTCCAACAAGGTCAGCCAGAGCTTTGTAACTGAGTCTCATTGGTTGGACCAGGACAGGAGCCCATTTCTCAGCCAATCTTTGGGACCAGGAGAAAGTGACTCTCTGATTGGCCAAGTTTGGTCACCTGACTACCTCTGGAGCTGGGGGGTGTGTTCCTGATGTCAGTACCTCCTAGTATGAGAGGGGAGGAGAAAGCTGAACAGGGAGGAGTTGCTGGGTCCCTGGACAAATGTCCACCAGGGGGACATCATGGTGCCCGTGATGCTACCATTTCTTGAAATTTGTTACAGAACTATCAGACGTCTTTCTTTTTAAATGAGAATCAGTTATAATGTAGTGGTCAGTTATCCAATGGTTATTATTGGTCAGTAGAAGCCATATTAGGTGCAGAGTATTGCACTAGGTCTTATCCACTCTTGGGCACCCAGTGAGCTGAGCTGAGAGCTTGCACCGTCATTTAACTGAATTACTCTTTTTTTTTTTTTTTTTTTTTTTAATTGAATTCTTTATTGGTACAATTTATATACAAAACTGAATTACTCTTATACAAGGGGAACCAAGCCATAATTCCCATCTCCAGAAGGGGAACTGCCCCCTAATGCCTGTCTGTGCCCTGTTCCAGCGGGCAGCCCATCCCCCGGGTGGAGTACACAGAGGAGGAGAAGAAAACGTGGGGGACGGTGTTCAGGACCCTCAAGTCCTTGTATGAGACCCACGCGTGCCACGAGCACAATCACATCTTCCCACTGCTTGAGAAATACTGCGGCTTCCGCGAGGACAACATCCCACAGCTGGAAGATGTTTCCCAGTTCTTGCAGAGTGAGTCGGGGGCCCCCTGGGGGCAGGCACAGAAAGCATGCGTTGGTACATGTGGAACTGCATGCCGAGTCTCCCAACCCGGGTTGGCCTGGCCGCTCTCGCCTGCCACAGAGTCAGCCAACCTGTGGCTCCTCAGGGAGGGCCAGGGGCTGTGCGCACTGCAGAGGCTTCTGCTGCTGGACCTGTGGGCCATGGGCCCCAGAATGCACAGCACTTCCAGGAGAGACACGGGGTGATCAGAAACATGGTGGTAGGTTTTCTGTCAGCTCATCTGGAAGAGCTGCAGGTGCTGGGATGAGGTGCCGGAAGTCCTCTCCTGCTCCCAGTAGGGAGCTCCCCATGGGCTACATCAGGGCACTTGAAGCAAGGGGCTGTTCCATGGGGGGCTCACAGCAATGTGTCTGATTAAAACTTGCAATGTGGGATTGGAGATTTAGCTCAGTGGTTCCAGTGCCTTTCTCGCAAGCGCAAGGTCCTGCATTCAATCCCCCGGTAACCACATACAATGCTGGGTATGGTGACTCATGCCCACCAGCAATCAATACCACATATCACAGTGCCGGGTGTGGTGGCTTACACCTGTAATCCCAGCACTCGGGAGGCAGAGGCAGGAGGATTCCTGAGTTCCAGGCTTGCCTGGGCTACATAGTGAGCTCAGGGCCAGCCTGAACTACAAAGCAAGACCCTGTCTCAAAAAAAAAAAAAGCTTGCAATGTGAACATTGACTGGTTTTGTTTTGTTTTTTTTTTTTTTGTTTTTTTTTTT
>PVIC010016328.1:14415-34149 GCA_004025085.1 Thryonomys swinderianus | reverse complement strand
AGCAAAGTCAACAACAAAGCATGGACTTTAAAAGCATTCAACTATCCCGGTCTTAAAACAAGTTCAGCAGAGCTGCAAGCAGACTGAGAAAGTTCTGAAGTTAAGAAGCATGAGAAACAATAGGTGACAGAATTCATTAAGGGAGCAGAACCAAGGTCTAATCAAGAATTATATCTACTTTCTTGGGTAAGAGGTTTCACAATGCATGTCTCTTAGGATTTCATAGTTACTATGGACCAGTGACTACTATTAAATATTAAAATAGTATCATATTGGAGGAAGAATAGATAGATCAATCAATGGAATGAAATAAAGTATGAAACAGATTCATGAATGATGAGAACTGGTATGACACTGTAGATCTTTTCTTAAAAGAGGCACTACTAGTTAGGAGGGGTGGCTCCGGCCTATAATCCCAGCACTTGGAAGGCAGAGGCTGTGACTTTGAGGGCAGCCTGGGCTACATATTCAGTTCAGGGTCAGCCTGAACTACAAAGTGAAACCCTGTCTCAAGAAACTAAAAAAGAGAGAGAGAGAGAGAGAGAGAGAGAGAGAGAGAGAGAAGAGGGAATACTTTAAAATGGTGCTGAGAGACTGTTATCTTTATGGAAAAAAATCTGTATTTAATATTATATGTCAAAATCAAGTCCATGTAATTAAACTCTTAAATGTAAAAACAAAAATTTTAACTTTTAGAAGAAACTAAAGAATATCTCTATAACCTTAAAATTTCTGAGAGGTACAAATTCTAGATGAAAAAACATTGAGACATCTCATTAAAAGAGTGTTATAGCTACAGTCAGCAAATGAACACACCTCAGAAAAGTAGAATTATTCATATATTTTGTGACTGGCTAGTACACATAACATTATATTCTCAAGATTCATCCATGTTGTAGCATGTGAAAAGACAGCCTTCATTTTAAGGCAATATTATTATACTTTATGTATATATATTCCACATATCATTTATTAGTGGACATTAAAGTACTCTTAGCTATTGCAAGTAACACTGCTATGAACATGGATATGCAAATATGTCTTGGAGAACCTATTTCAATTCCTTTTTTTTTGAGACAGGGTCTCACTTTGTAGTTCAGGCTGGCCCTGTGCTCACAATGTAGCCCAGGCAAGCCTGGAACTCAGCAATCCTCCTATCTCTGCCTCCCAAGTGCTGGTATTACAGGTCTGAGCCACCAAACCCTGCATTTGTGGTATGTGGTACTGATTGCCAGTGGGTGTGGCCACCACGCCTAGTACTGTTTTATATGTTTACCGGGATCAAACCAGGGACCTTGAGCTTGCTTGGCAGGCGCTGAAACCACTGAGCTAAATCTCTGGTCCCCTATTTAAATTCTTTTGGATATATATACCCAGAAGTGGATCATGCAGTATTTCTATGCTTTATTTTTTGAGGAATTTCTATTCTGATTTTTTTTTTTTCTGTACCAGGGATTAAGTTCTGGCCCTTGTGTGTCCAAGGTTGGCGTGGTACCACTTGAACTAAAGCCCCAGCCCTCTATTCTGATTTTTTTTTAATTTTTTTTTTTTTGAGACAGGGTCTCGCTTTGTAGTTCGGGCTGGCCCTGAGTTCACTATGTAGCCCAGGCAAGCCTTGAACTCAGCAATCCTCCTGCCTCTGCCTCCCGAGTGCTGGGATTACAGGTGTGAGCCACCACGCCCGGCTATTCTGATTTTTATAACACATAATTTTATGATCCCACTAACAAAACACACAGGGATTCTAACTTCTCCACATTCTTACCAACACTTATTATTTTCTATCATATTAATATATATGAGGTGATACCTATTATAGTTTTTATTTTATTTCACTAATGATTATTTACTATTTTTTAAAATGTCAATTAAGGGGGCTGGAGATTTAGCTCAATGGTTCCAGCACCTGCCTAGTAAGCGCAAGGTCCTGAGTTCAATCCCTGGGAACCACATACAACAATACCAGGCGTAGTGACTCATGCCCATCAATAATCACTACCATATACCACAGTGTCAGGAGTGGCAGCCCATGCCTGTAATCCCAGCATTTGGGAGACAGATGTAAAAGGATTATTGAGTTTGAGGCTTGCCTAGGCTACAGAGTGAGTTCTGGGCCAGACTGAACTACAAAGTAAGACCCTGTCTCAAAAAAAAATGTGTGTGTGTGTGTGTGTGTGTGTGTGTGTGTGTGTGTGTGTGTGAAATGTCAATTAAGACCTAGTTGATCTTTGTACTCACCAAACTGGAAAAATTAACCTTACAATACCAGGGGTTAGTGAGGACAGATCAGGAAATAAACACAACCCAAAAAACAAAAGTATACCATATGCTACTAGTGGATATGTACAATGTTAAATCTGTCGGAAAACAATCTGGCATTACCTTGTAAAGTGAACACTCCTTATAATGAACATTCCTTATAATCCATTCATGCAAGTGTTTTTCAAACCTTGGGTGACCACTTGTGAGTTTTGTAATCTATTTGTTCAAAGTCACAATTAGTATTTTGAAATAGTTTGACAGGGTAGATATTGTTTCATTATTTTAAGAAACTTTGGTTTTATATAATTCAGTATATTTGCTGGTTGAAGATATCGATTTCATTTCATACATTTAATGGCCGTAATAATGTGTTCAAGCCTTTTACACTGAGTTCTTGCCCATAACACTGTTCTTCATAGTAACAAAAAATGGAAAACAACCCAAATGTTTAGTTGGGTTTGTAAATTTGTGATATATTCACACAATATACCACTTTAAGGCAATGAAAATGAATATATAAATTTCACAAACCATTTAAGTAAAAATAAATTACAAAGATTGATATTTTTATAAAGCTCAGAAACAAAACTGAAAAAATGTTTAGAAGTACATTTAGAGGAAAGGAATACATACATAGAAATTACTACATAATAAAAATTGTAAGTATAATTGGCAAGTGGATGAAAAGGTGGGAAAAAAAGTGAAACAATCAAATTGGTGATGTTTTAATTTGTTCAGAGTTTTTTGTACCAAAAATTGAACTCAGGACCTTGAACTTGCTAGGCAGGCTCTATGCCACTCAGCTACATCCCCAGGCCTTGATGTTCTAGTTCTTAGGCACAGTCATGGCTATTCATTTTATTAATATCCATGATAATTTATATTTATTCTACATAGATCAAGTACAGATGATTTCACAATTTGCATATTTCTTCTGGGGTTTTTGTTGTTGCTGTTTTCTCTTGAGACAGGAACTATACATTCCAGGCTGCCCTGCCCTCAAATTCCAGATCTTACTGCTTCAGCCAGTGCTGGAATTACAGGGTAGTTCTGCCCTGGAAAGTAGTATATGGAAAGCTGGTAAAATAATTTACCAATTGTCAAGAAGTATAGCAGAGGGGCCGGAAATTGAGCTCAGTGGTTCTGGTGCCTGCCTAGCAAATGCAAGGTCCCTGGTTCGATCCCCAGTAATCACATACAACAATACCAGACCTACTGATTGCCCATCAATAATACACAATAATACAGGGTAAATGCTCAAAAATCAACAGCCTTTGTCTACACAAACAACAGACTCACAATAATGCACAATATACAATCAGTACCACATACCACAAATGCGGGGTTTGGTGGCTCAAGCCTGTAATCCCAGCACTCAGGGGCCAGAGGCAGTAAGACTGCTTCGTTCCAGGCTTGCCTGGGCTACATAGTGAGCTCAGGGCCAGCCTAAACTACAAAGCAAGACCCTGCTTAAAAAAAAAAAAAAAAAAAGAAGTATAGCAGAAGTAAAGAGTTTGTTGATAAACTGCAAAAGAGCAGTGGGCAAATTCCAAGAATCTTCATATTTGATTTCAATGTGAAGAGGAATCTGAGAAAATCATCACAGGAACACCTTGCTTCATAAGGTCATGGTGATCCTGTTGTCCATGCATCTTAGATCTAGATATAGCCACATGTTGTTTGAAGGCTGACTTTATATCTGTTTGACAGGGCCTAGTTCTGGCAGCATTGCTAGAAACAATTACTGCAGATAAAACTGATAAGCATGCAAAGATTAACTAGGGTATGAGGGGGATAGAGTATATGTGTTTGTACTTGAAAGGGACTTTAAATTCTATTGGGATAGAATAAATGGTATTCTTCAAGGTATGCCAAGGGGTTAGAACTTGGTTTTTTTTTTTGAGACAAGAGTTTTGCTTTTGTAGCTCAGGCCAGACAACTCACAGCAATCCTCTTGCCTCTGCCTCCTCAGTGCTGGGCTCACAGGTGTGAGCCACTATGCCCAGCACTGTGGTCTTTGTGCTTGCCAGACAGACGCTGGAACCACTGAGCTAAATCCCCAGCCCAACGTACAACTTTATGTAAACAAAATTTATGTATACCTTTCATTCTTGACGCAATGGGTTGGCATGAGGAATAATCCAGCACAATAATGTCACTACCCTAAGCATAACAATGAATTTTTTGTTTTTCTCATGTTAGTCACAGAGAATAAAAAACTCAGAAAGCCTTCAAGGAAATATACAAGCCCACCACAGCCAATCAACATCTCACTCTTGTCCTGTACAACACTGATTCACACAGAGGTCCTTTAGTCAGTAAGAAATTGCTAAGAACCATCCTTCTCAACTGTTACTTTAGAAATAAAATTAACTTTCAATCACTTTATTTTCTTATATCTTCAAGGGGCTTATCCAAACCTCTCAAGAAGAGGAGAGCAACTGGTTCACTTCTAAAAAGTCGCTTACAAGAAACAAGAAAAGCAGTTATGGGAGACAGGGCAGGGCAGGAAGTTTAGAGACAGTAAAATGGAAAAGCTGGTTCCCAGAAGAAAGGGTTTGTGGAAACTAAGAAAATAGAAAATTTCCACAGTAGCACTGCTAAAAGAATATACAAAAATGGAACAAACTTTCAAAGACTCTTTCAGCATAATGAATATGTAAATTCGTCTAGGGTCGTCTGTACCTTTAAAAATGACAGTAAGAGTTGTTTGGCTTCAGCACATCCGGCCATAAAGATGGCGGTAAGACGAAGCCCCTTCCCCTCCCGCTGCCAAAGGATTTAGCCTCATATTTCCCACAAGGCCCTAAGCGCGGCCTGACTCCCCGAAAAAAAACACGCCCCGCCGGCGTCCTGTAACTGCGCACGCGCGAGGCGAAGTCACGTGCGCTCCCAGGGTTCGACCGAGCTGGCAGGAAGGGCTTTGCAAGCTTCCGCTGCCGCTTAGCTTCTGGATTCCGACGGCGGGTTTGCGCTGCCTCCCCCGCCGTCGCGGGGCAAACGCTGGGCGCGGACCCGTGCGAGGAGCGCGTGGCCGGGTCGCCATGGGACTGCGCGGGGACCGGTGACAGCAAGGTCCCGAGCAGCCCGGGCCCTGAGCACGTCTCCTTTGGGGGGCCTCGCCCTCCTGCTCGCGGGGCCGGGGCTCCTGCTGCCGTTGCTGGCGCTGCTCCTGGCGGCGGCGGCGGCGGCGGCCAGGATTATGTCGGGCCGCCGCTGCGCCGGAGGGGGCGCGGCTTGCGCGAGCGTGGCCGCCGAGGCCGTGGAGCCGGCCGCCCGGGAGCTGTTCGAGGCGTGCCGCAATGGGGACGTGGAGCGAGTCAAGAGACTAGTGACTCCCGAGAAGGTGAACAGCCGCGACACGGCGGGCCGGAAATCCACCCCGCTCCACTTCGCCGCAGGTAACGGGGATCAGCGCCTCCCACCTGCACTCCCGGGGCTCTGCAGGCCGAAACCGCACGGTACCCCGTGTCCTCCTCCCTTCTCCCCCGAAACTCTGGTCCCGGAGACCTTGGTCTGTGCGAGGAGAGATTGGATAATTAGGGGTGAGGAAAGCATACTGCATTCACTGGAAATTGTTGGGGGGTACCTTTGTGTTGTTTTATAGTATTAACAATACCTGTACCAACTTCCGGTTTTTCTACCCTGAAAGGCCCCTGCACACAAGAAATAATGGAAGATGTATTATATAGATCTTGTGATTCCAAACACTAATTATTCTTTAAAAATTACTGTTCTTGCAAGTTCCACTATAATTTATCAACCCTTTGTGTTCTGAGAGGCCTTAGTAAGATGAGAGGGTGTAATTTAGGAGGAGTTGCTTAACGGGCTAGTGACACGTTCGAGTTAATTGGTTTATCAGTAGCCAATCAGCAAGTTTCTAGAGAAACTAGAATCAGAAGTAGGAAAGCTTGGAAGAATTGAGGGTTAGGATAGGTACGGGAAGTGAGCCACACTCACAAGTTGGGGTGGAAAGTAGCATAAAAGAGAAGGTGGTGTGAGGCCCGGAGGGTTAGCTCAGTGGTCCCGGCGCCTGCCTCGCAAGCTCAAGGACCTGAGTTCGGTCCCCGGTAACCACATAGAATGCTGGGCGTGGAGACACGCCCACCAACAATTAACACCGCATACCACAATGCCGGACGTGGTGGCTTACGCATGTAATCCCAGCACTCGGGAGGCAGAGACAGGAGGATTGCTGAGTTCGCAGCGACTTGCCTGGGTACCATAGTGAGCTCGGGGCCAGCCTGAACTGCAACGCGAGACCCTGTCGCAAAAAGCACAAAAGAGAGAGAAGGTGGTGGGGGTACTTTAGCTTGACTCTGGAATTTAAGTTGATATTTTGTATCAGTGAGAAATTAGGTCGCTTGAATTACTTTCTTTCGCTTTAATTACTAGGTTCACTTAATGATGATGCTGGAGAGTTAAATATAGTGGAAATATTTAAAAGTGCCGGAGATGAGACACTTAAGATTTCCTGAAAGACATTTATGCTTTTTACTTTGAGGAAAGATTGTAACAAGTCTTGCCTCACTTGAGCTGTATGTGATAGAAAATGAGGTTGCTCACACTAATGATAATCTTGGAGTTTTATTTGGTGTATAGCATGACTTTTAAAACGTTTTTTTGAGGAAGAGAGGGATACATTTTTACATACCATGTTCTTTTGGGACAAGTGATACGCAGATGAACATGAGAAAACCATATTTGTTCACAGACATTGCCTTTACAATGAAGATTTGTTTGCTTTAACCTGTTCCCATTTTAAAAAGTAAGTACTTCCAGGAAGCATCTTTCTAGGCCAGTTACACCTTTGTTTGGTTTCCATGGAACCCATGTAAGAGAAAAAATATCTTTCCAAGAATGGTGATCTGGGGGAACTAGAAATAGGGGCAGTGGAAAGAAAAGTGAAAGTGCCGGGAGTGGTGGCTCACGCCTGTAATCCCAGCACTCGGGAGGCAGAGACAGGAGGATTGCTGAGTTCGCGGCGGCTTGCCTGGGCTACATAGTGAGCTCAGGGCCAGCCTGAACTACAAAGTGAGACCCTGTCTCAAAAAAAAAAAAAAAGAAAGAAAGAAAGAAAGAAAAGTAAGAAAACTGAAGTCAGATCTCACTTGGATAATCATTTTTCTGAGATTTTGGTGAGCAGTGTGCCTTTCTTCAACTAAATCGAATTGCCCTCTTTGACCATGTAGTCATCATGAATTGACTTGGCAAACTGTCACAAACAAGCAATACACAATCCAAAGGGTAATGTTACCTAGATTATATTCACTTGATCTGTGAGATAAAAATAACTGAGGAAGATATTAGTTGCTACCTTTCAAGAATTTGGTATATTAATGAGTTCATATCTGAAAATAGTAATATTTGTAGATGTGCTATTACGGTATTAGCTTCTCGCTGACCTTGTTCTCCCTCCACCATGCCACCTTTTGTTCTTTGCCAACATTTCAAAGCATTTTTTAACATAGATTTCACGTTGTTTGGTTAGATTGAAATGGAAAATAGTATTGTAGATACCAGCCTACCCATCATCACCTACCTATATTACCAGGTTTTAGACTATAAGATTAAAAATTAAAGTGTAAACTATGCATAGTGGCTACAACTATAATTGTAGCTCCTGTGCAGGGCAGCTAAGGCCAAAGAATCACAGGTTCTACAACAGCCTGGACAAATTAGCAATACCTTATGTCAGAATTTAAAACTAGAAAGGGATAGAGCACCCTTTGATTCTAACCCTAGTTTAGAATCTTCTGTACCACAAAAGGTGAAAAACATAATAAATGTAAAAAAGAACTGTTATTAGGTTTTTTGTTATTGAAGTAGATTACATGTATCCAGGTACATGTGACTTCAGCCATTTCTTAGAAGAAAAATCACTGAGACAATTACCAACCAGTAAGCGTACTTAGATACACACAATATCAATGATTTTGTGTGTGTGACAAATTAGAGAACTTGTAGAGACAAGTTGGTGTTCAGGCCAATTTTTAGCTCTAATTTTACTAAAAAGAAGACTATCTTAAGGGGGCTGGGGATTTAGCTCAAGTGGTACCGCGCCAACTTTGGATGCACAAGGACCCAAGTTCGATCCCCAGTACCACAAAAAAAAAAAAAAAAAGACTATCTGAAATTTCTCAAGAAACAGCAGGTACCAATTTCAAGGACTACTTTTCTGAACTTTTTACTGAAAAATGTGACAGAAACTTTGGGAAGAAAGTCTTCTTAGTGCCCATCAAAATAAAAGAAAAATAAAGGTATTCCTTAGAATCTTAGACCTGGGGATGAGTGGGGTGGAACTTCATAGTTTGAGAATCTTCCATATGCTTTAAAGTAATGAGAAAAGTAACATTCAATAGAGAAAATTGAAACTGTTATTAGGTTCAAGAAATTCAGTATATAGATAGTGGAGACAGAGTTAATAGAAGCAAAAACAAGCTTATGTTGTAAAGTTTAAGTTAAGGTAACACTTGTTTGATTTATATGTTATGTTATATTGTTGGTCCATATCCTTTGAACCATTTAGGCTGAACTTAAATTACTGTGCTCAATTATGGTGAGTTGTGTTTTCTTCTCTCTCTCTCTCTCTCTCTCTCTCTCTCTCTCTCTCTCTCTCTTTTGTTTTTGTTTTGTCCAGCACTGGAGATTAAACCCAGGGCCTTGACAAACACTACACTCTTTTTATTTTTTATCTTGAGACAGGGTCTTGCCACACTGCTCAGGCTGACCTCAAACTTTAAATCCTTCTATTTTAGTCTCCCTAGTTGCTAGAATTGTAAGTCTGTGGTACCCTAACTAGCTGAGAGGATTTTTTTTTCCCCAAGGACAAAATGAAATTAAAGCATCTAGAATTTGTCGTACAAGCAATGGAGACAAAAACTGTACTTACTTTAGAGATCAAAGGAAACTAAATCATGTTGGCAGATTCATGGAGAAGAGTAAGCAGATATGATTGTTGTGGTTTTGGCAGCCAAAACTAAGGCAAGTAGGACAAAAGTTGAAGTCAGACTGATTTTACAATCTGATCAACTGTTGAATTAGCTGAAAGTGTCCCGAAGTGACTGAGTTGGCATCTTTCAGAGATATAAAAGGGATTCTGGGGCCAGGGATTTAGCTTAGTGGTTCCAGCATCTGCCTGGCAAGTGCAAGGTCCCAAGTTTGATCCCAGGCACTACATACCACAATGCTGGGCGTGGGGGCTCACACCTGTAATCCCAGCACTCAGGAAGCAGAGGCAGGAGGATTGCTGTGAGTTCGAGGCTAGCCTGGGCCGCATAGTGAGTTCAGGGCCAGCTGGAACCACAAAGCAAGACCCTGTCTAAAAAAAAAATGAAGAAAAAGAGGATTTCTGCATAGGTTGAAGTTTTGACTAATAGATCATTCATTATCTGACTGGCACAAAAAACTAAAATAATTCCCCCAGTTCAAGCTTTAAACAGGTCAGCTATTAAAATATAATCATTTTTATGATTACTATTCACAGACTTTCCCAAAAGGATCTTATTGAAAACCTGTAAAAATCTTTCAATTCCATTTCCATCTTTTTTTTTTTTTTTTTTTTTTTTTTTTTTTTTTTTTTTTTTTTTTTTTTTTGAGACAGAGTCTCTCTTTGTAGTTCAGGCTGGCCCTGAGCTCACTATGTAGCCCAGGCAAGCCTCCAACTCAGCAATCCTCCTGTCTCTGCCTCCCAAGTGCTGGGATTACAGGCGTGAGCCACCACACCCGGCTCCATTTCCATCTTTTGAGTATAAGCTAGCATCGTAGTTAGGAGTGATGCAGTGATAATCTCCATATTTTTTGTCTAACCACAGTTTATCTTACATCAACAGAAAACTTCCACATCATATTAGATAGGCTAAGAATTCAGAATCCTTGAGTCATTTTATCTCTCAATATATTATCAAATTTTTAGCTCTGCCTTTTTATTCAGTTTTTTTGGGCCTAGAGTTAAACTAGTTTGCAGTACTTTTTTCAGTATCCCCCACTCAGATTGTCAGCAAAGGCCAAGATAATTCTTTTCCAAGTTTCTTCTACCATCATGTGTCTAGCTAGATTGTATGTCTGACCCAAGTTGAGATGGGTAATGCCCTCTCCCTCAAATACTTCATTCTAATAGAGTCCACTAAAAGAAAGTATACGCATTTGAGCAGTTCACTGTCCTAAAAAATGTCTGGAAGCTAATGGCCACCACTTTGAGCAACCCTTATAATTATAGAGGCCAAAAGTAATGTGTTAAACTCATATCTAATTTTCTTTTCTTGATGTATACATTTGGGGAGGCAGACTTTATATATACCTAACGTTAAGTGACACCATTTATTGACCAACAGATATACTTTCCATATAGGCCTTTCTTGCTTTTTTGTCAGTGCTTTATAATAGATTTATACAACTTCAGGACTTTTATACATAGAACGTGTTTGAAGATGAGTGTTGTTTCATTATTATAAACCATAATGTGTGCTGAGCATGCATGGCTTCTGAATCCTTTGAAAAGAGATCCTCAGGATATGGAGATTAGCACTCATTCTCAGGATATGCCTATTCATGTTTTACCTGACAGTAAGAACATGATCCAGATATACTCTGTGTCTTAGTTACTTTTCTCATCGCTGAGACAAAATACCCAACACCCAAAGTTAAAAGAGGAAAAGTTTATTTGGCTCACAATTTGTACAGGTTACAGTCCAGAATTGACTGGCTCCAAGGCAGGGTGGCACAGCAGGCAGGATACAGCAGAAGACAAGCAGCAGCCCACTTTCTGTTCCTTAGGTCCATCCGAGGTACCTGCCCTTAGAGCATGTGGCACTCACACTCATCATGCAACACCCTTGATTCAGGCATCATACACCCCAGATCCAGCCACCTCCGGAAAACACCTCCTATGAGGCTTTGAAGGAACATCTAGATATAAATTATAATGTCCTGTGAAGCTGTTTTTTCTTCAAGAAATGGCCAGTTAGCTAATGTGTCTTGAACTATTCTTGAGACCTTAAAATTGAGAATTTCTTTAGAGATTACCCAAAAGTTTGGTTTACATCTTAGAGCTGAACTGCCAGAAGCAGGGAATTTTATTTGAAATATCTACCTTCTGACTTAAGTTTTTCCTTTGGTGCCAAGATGTGGCTTGAAACATTGAAAAATCTCATCTTCCATCTATCTCAGCATGGCAGATCACCTCTACTCATACCCCTCACAATATGGCTTTGAAAGCCTATTCATCTCTGCTGTCAATCTCCAGATGAATTTTAGGCATCCTAATACATAGTTACAGAACCATGTTGATACAGGATCATTTACATGACTACTGTGTCTTGGAGTGTTTGTAACTATAATCACTTGACTATTCTACCCATAGGTCCTCAGCTAAAACTGCAGTTTCAAGTAATCTCCAGAGTGGTCTCTTTCCAGTGATATTTTGACAGAAGGCTACTACTACTACTTGAGCACCCACATCACCACCTCAGATTAGGTGTCTTCCCAGTTGATACTCTCTTATAATGCTACATGTTCTGCTTCAACTCTTTCTGTGCCACCTGAACCCTCCTTTTTGCGAGTAGAAGGAAGTCAGCATGTGAATAACTGTTTTTATTACTGTGGTACCTTTTTTTTTTTAAGATGGGGTCTTGCTTTGTAGTTCAGGCTGGCTCTGACTAAGCTCACTATGTAGCCTAAGCAAGACCTGAACTCTCAGCAATCCTCCTGCCTCTGCCTCCCGAGTGTTGGGATTACAGGCATGAGTCACCACACCTGGCATTGTGGTTTCTGGTTACTGGGGGTCAAAGTAGGGACCTTGAGCTTGTAAGTCAGATGCCAGTAACACTGAGCTAAATCCCTGTCCCTACTGTGGTGCTTTTTAACTACTGAAGAAACAGTAATTCTTTTTTTTTGTTTTTGTTTTTGTTTTTGTTTTTTTTTGAGACAGGGTCTCGCTTTGTAGTTCAGGCTGGCTCTGAGCTCACTATGTAGCCTAGGCAAGCCTCGAACTCAGCAATCCTCCTGTCTCTGCCTCCCAAGTGCTGGGATTACAGGCGTGAGCCACCACGCCCAGCGAAAAGTGGATACAAAGGGAAAGGTATCTTTATTAATTTTTTTAACTCTGATTTTTTTCTTACTCTTCCAGTTGAATGGTTTTCTAAAAAGCATTTCCTCCAGGTAGATACTGAGTGCTTCAAATAGGGGCAGTGAGGAATAACCCACTTAACGAGGATGATATGATTGGCATTGCCCAGGTTGTGGCAAAGGGAGACTGAGGTTGGGTTAAATGACAAGTGATATGACCTCCTCCTTTAAGTTTCCCCTCTTGGCTTTTACAGGTAGCACCATCCTTTCTTGTTTAACCTCTTCGTCTCCTTTCTTATACCATAATGTGTTAATACAACAAATACCAACAAATTGCTATGTACCATATTCTGTGAAGGACACTGAAAAGGTAATGATAAACTAAGAAATGTATGGTTCTTGTCCTTTATGGCACATGATTCCCTAAGATAAGTAAACATTTAATAAGTACAAAAATACTATAAACAGCAAAGACAAAAATCTATATTTATGGAACTTGCATTCTAGTGACAGAGATAGGGAGACAGATGAAGTAAATAGTGTTAATACTGAAAATAAGATGGCCACAATGGTGCACATCTGTAATCCCAGCACTCTTGGAGGCTGGAGTAGTAGCATTGCAAGATTGAGCCCAGTGTATGAAATCTAGTGACTTACCAAGACCTTGTCTCAATATAAAAAATGCCAGTTTTTTTTTAAAAAAGGACTGAGGGACCAGGGATTTTAGTTCAGTGGCACCACCTGCCTCTGAAGTGCAAGGTCCTGAGTTCAATCCCAGAACCAAAAAGAAAGGCCTGGGAATGTACCTCAGTATAAAGGCCCTAGGATCAACCTCCAATACTGTGCCAAAAGAAAGAAAATAATATTGAGTGGGCAGTGGACTGCTTGAGATAGGATGGTTAGAAATGCTTTTAAGTTGAAGACATTTAAACAGAAGTAATGAAGACATTTAAACAGTAAGAAGAAGTAAGGGATGTTATTTCAAAGAGAATATTCCAAGAAGAAAGGTAGCATCTATCAGGTCTCTGGCATGCTTGATAGACTCAAATGGATGCATACCACTGCTGGGAAAGGGAAAAATGTTAGGAAGCAAAGGTAGAGAAGGTGGTAAAGACCATTTCATACAGAGGTCTTCCAGGCCACAGTAAAGTGTTTGGATTTCATTCTAAGAGAATCCATGGGAAGCCAGTGAACTGTTTTAAACAGGAATGTGGTATTATGTTTGTTTTTGAAAGGTCACTAGTAACAAATGGGAATGAAAGGTCCACTTAAGAGACTGTTAAGAGTAGTTAAGACTGGAGGTGATGGTGGTTGAAATAGGACAGTGTCAGTGGAAATGTAGTACTCAATTTAAAATGCTTTTGGCATATCTTAAAGATATATCCAGTTATTTAGTAGACAAATGAGTTGATAATATCTAAAAAGAGGGTAGAAAACTGAATTGTTTTGACTTTTCTTTTTGTTTGGTTTTAGTTTTGATTTTTTTTTTCTTTTTTGAGACAGGGTCTCGCTTTGTAGTTCAGGCTGGCTCTGAGCGCACTATGTAGTCCAGGCAAGCCTCGAACTCAGCAATCCTCCTGTCTCTGCCTCCCGAGTGCTGGGATTACAGGCGTGAGCCACCACGCCCGGCTAGTTTTGATTTTTTGAGACAGGGTCTCACTATAGTCCAGGCAGCCTTGAACGTACAGCGTTCTTGCCTAGCCTCCCAAGTGCTGGGATTACAGATGTGTACTACAAACCCTGGTAAGAACTGATTTTTGAGGAATCCCAGCATTTATTTGAACTCTCCCTACTTCCCCAAAAATTTCTTTCATCTGCAACTTTCTCCCATCTCAATTGATGACAGCTGCACATCACTGCACTCAACCCACATCCAGTCCATAAGAAACTGTTGGCTCTGCCTACATAATCCCCAGAGCCTGCCATTTATCATTATGTTGACAAGTGCCACCAGATTACAGTTAAGCCACCATGAGTTCTTCTCTCCTTCTACTTATAATTTGCTATAGCTTATTCCAGCAGCAGCCAGAGAGGAATATATCAGTTACCTTAGATCCCTGTAGTGACTCTCCATTTGCTCAAAATAAAAGAAGCTAGAGGTCTTACAGTGGTCCTCGAGTCCTGAGCCTTTATCTGGCCCTCCTCAACTTATAACTTTAGCCCCTGTGCTACCCCTTACTCACCGTGCTCTGTCTAGTCTGGCCCAACTCTCATCTCTTTTAAGTCTTTGTATGTCACCACCTTGGCAGTACTTACAGTGATTAACTGCCATATTCAACTTTATAGTCCCCTTTCACAACATAAAGCCCTGATTACTCCTTCCTTTTTCTCATTACCTCTTAAGTTTAAAAAAAAAAAACATTTATTACTCATCTTCCTCATTGCCATGGAAGAGAAGTTGTGCATAATTGAGGAATTAGCTTGTTTATTGGTGCCTTTCAGACACCCAGAAAAGTGTCTGGCTCATAATCATATTTCCTGATCATTTATTAAATGAATGAATGAGACAGGAAGAAAAACCAGGAGTGTCTGGTTTTATGTGATTTCTCCAGAAGGTTCTCACAGAAGGAAAGAATAGTCACTTGTTGAATAGTGCTGAGGTAGCTGCTGAAAGACAGACATGTGCCCTTTGGATTTAGTAATGTGAAAATTTTAACTTGTTAAAGCAGTTGTAAAGAAGAAGCAGAAGTCCATTGAGTTTGGGAGAAGAAAGAATGGGACACAATCCTTGTAGATTGGATTATGCAGATGACCAGAGAAATGGGGATAGAAGTTCAGGGAGAGTATCTTTTAGAAAATGAAAGAATTTAGAACATTTGCAGACCGTTAAGAATGAGCTAGTAACCAGACATGATGTCACACACCTACAATCATAGAGCTCTGGAGGCTGTGGCAGGAGGATCACTTCAAGTTTAAGGCCAGACTGGGCTACATAGTGAGTTCAAGGCTAAAATGAACAACATAGAGAGATCCTGTTTCAAAAAAAGAAAGAGAGGGCCAGAGATTTAGCTCAGTGGTTCCAGCACCTGCCTACCAGTATGTCGATCACCAGTAACCACATACAACAATACTGGGCGTGGTGGCTCGAGCCTGTAATCACAGCACACAGGAGGAAGAGGCAGGAGGACTGCTGAGTTCGAAGCTTGCCTGAGTTACATAGTGAGCTCAGGGCCAGCTTGAACTACAAAGCAAGACCCTGTCTCAAAAAAAAAAAAAAAAGGAGGGAGGAAGAAACAAAGGAAAGAAAAAAGAAAGGGTAAAAAGACTAAGTAACCAATAGGGCGAGTAAGCAGCAAAGACCTTGAGGAAGAAAGGACTATAATACAAGGTGAGAAGGATTGAAAGTATACTTCTTCCAATAAAACAGGTAGAAAAAGAGTTACCTTAAGATTTTTGCATAGCTTCAATAACATCTTTATGGTCATGACCAGCTTCCTGTATTTGGGATCCACAGTCTGTGAGAATAAAAGTAGTTAAATTTTGATATTTTCAGTTACAAAAGTATGTGCTAACCTGGGATATTGCCAGATTTATTAAAAGAAAAATACAAGTAATATCTCCTAAAAAATATAAAAGATTTGTATTCACATACATACACTGTAAAAATATATACAAAAAAACTGATACTCAAGAAGGCATTTTAGAAGCCGAGAATAGGAGTAGCAGGAAGTTTCACACGAGAACCTTTTTATCATGTTAGTATTAACCTGTTTTGTTCACATGAACCATGGGAGTGAATATAACCTATCTAACTGCCACATAAGTCTGGATTTTGTCCCTAATTTATCACATGGACTATGACAATAGCAGTCTAAAATCTTAAGTCTACCTCCTGCCTGTTAATATTTTCATCGATTTATCCACACAAGCCTTCAACAGGATTGAAAAGGGAGAGAAGGATGAGAGAAAATGTAATAGAGTTACTGCCCTACACAAATCTTCACTGACTACTGCTGCATTAAGATAGTATTTTTCAGGCCAGAGATTTAGCTCAGTGGTTCGGCACCTGCCTCGCAAGTGCAAGGTCCTGAGTTCGATCCCAGTAACCACATACAGTGCTGGGCGTGGTGGCTCATGCCTATAATCCCAGCACTCAGAAGGCAGAGGCAGGTGGATTGCTGAGTTCAAGGCTTGCCTGGGCTACAAAGTGAGCTCAGGGCCAGCCTGGACTACAAAGCAAGACCCTGTCTCAAAAGAAAAAAAAAATAGTATTTTTCAAATTGTCTCCTGGAGGAGGCTCAGAAATGCCAGGGATATTTTCATTTGGGTGTTTGTGAAAGGGAAGAATGACAATATTCATTTTAATTAATTTGAGCTGAGTTCCAACTATATACCAGCATTAGATACTTAACAATAAACAATATAAACATATATTGGAATTATAAATAAGATTTCATTTAAATCTACTGTCTGAAAAACACTAGTGTATGAGACAAAGTCTAAATACCATCTTAACATGACACGTAAGGTTCTTCTCATCTGGCATTTTGTCTACTTTAACGTTTCATGTCCTGACTTTTATGAAGGACTTGCTTTTGCATACCTTTAGTGTGATATGCACTTTGTTTCTTTGCTTAAACTGCAGCATTTTGCCTTTAAATTGTGATTTTTTTAGAGAGAGAGAGAAACAAAAACACTTATCTTTTGTGCTACAGAATCTGTTAAAAAAACAAATACCACCTCCCCAAAAATAATCCAGCTATTCTCTTCAACCATCTTTAACTGGGTTGCTATCAGTTTCCTGTCATCCTAGAAAGACTGTGCCACTGTTTTCTCATTCATTCACAGGTCATTTTAGGACCACATTCAGCTTGGTGATTTTAAGAATATTTTGGGAAAATGTCAGAAGAATAAGGAGTTCTTTCCCTGTCCCTGAATATAAATATTTATCTTTCCTTTTCATTTTACAGTTGGCTGTGGGGATGACAAGACACTGAAATCCATAATAATTGAGTTAAATAGACTATTTGGGGTCACTTTAGCAGAATTGTGGGATATGGGTATCTGTACATAGAAAAGAATTGCTTGTATTGTTCAAGTGGAGCTGCTTTTAAGACATTTCACACTTTTAGCGTCACCTCTCTAATCTCCTACTTAGACAAATATAAACTATAAGCCAGTCTTGCTTTGATGCTGTCTCATAGTCATTCACTTTAGCGAATCATTTTATGAAATAGATGTAAGAAAGGCATTCTAGCAAGAATTAGAGAAAATTTATTTCTTCATAAGGTGGTAATTTACATATTTGACATACACTTTGAACATCTAAAAATGTGAATACACTAAATATGAAGAGCTCTTTACAATTAGAAAAGCTGTTGTATAATGGAAAACATTTGAACTTCTGACTTTTTAATAACTTTTGTATTCTTTCTCAGAAGTTAGCAGCACCAGTTAAAGTATATTAAGGTACTGCAGGCTTCTGAGCAGCAATACTCTTTGCCTCATTAAGATTAACTCCTGGGCCGGAGGGTTAGCTCAGTGGTTCCGGTGCCTGCCTCGCAAGCGCAAGGTCCTGAGTTTGATAGTGAGCTCAGAGCCAGCCTGAACTACAAAACAAGACCCTGTCTCAAAAAAAAAAAAAAAAAAAAAAAAGATTATTTCCTGATACATTTCACATCAGCTTTTCAACAATTCTTGGGTTGTTGAATTTTATTTTCCATCTGAGATAATTTAACATAACTTATATTTACTCATTTTAATTTATTTTTTTAAGAAACTTAAATGTGGACAATTTGTTTTATTCTAGGTTTTGGGCGAAAAGATGTAGTTGAATATTTACTTCAGAATGGTGCAAATGTCCAGGCACGTGATGATGGAGGACTTATTCCTCTTCATAATGCGTGTTCTTTTGGTCATGCTGAAGTAGTTAATCTCCTTTTGCAACATGGTGCAGACCCAAATGCTCGAGATAATTGGAATTATACACCACTCCATGAAGCTGCAATTAAAGGAAAGATTGATGTTTGCATTGGTAAGACTATTTACATTTCAGAATTTTCCATAAAATTGTTACTATTCTGAATCTAAATTGAATTCATCTGTTAATATCAAATTCTGACTGGCCTATTAGGTATTAAGAAAACTTTATAATTTAATCTAACCACTGTTTACTGAATATTATTTGTGAATGGTACTGAGTTTAAATTTCTTTGAAGAATAGAATACAAAATTACTGTTCTCTGGAAAATTACAATTTTTTGAGAGATAAGCCAGGTAAGGCTGGGTTAGAAATGAACATTGAGTGTTAGAGGATAATGATTAGCAGAATGACTTGGCAGGTGTCAAATCTTGAGTCCCAACTTCCTGGAATTTTTCTAGTCTTTTTAATGAAAGAAGGTTAAAAAGGAAGACAGTGCCAGGCATGATGGCTCATGCCTGTAATCTCAGCACTCCAGAGGCAGAGGCAGGAAGATTGCTGAGTTCAAGGCTTGCCTGGGCTACATAGTGAGCTCAGGGCCAGCCTGAACTACAAAGCAAGACCCTGTCCCCCCACCACCACCAAAAAGAAAAAGGAGACAGTAAGGGTCAGGGATGTAATTTAATGGCACCATGCCTACCTGGTAAGCTCATGATCCTGAGTTCTGTCCCCAGTATGGGGGACAGACAGGCAGACAAGTGATTTCTTTATCAAAATCTTTGAATTTTAGATTTAGGAACTTGATATTGCTGCATAGGCAGTGAAATACTGAAAATATTTGAAGAGAGGAATAGCTTCCTAAAAGTAGTATATTTTAGAAAGAGCAATCTTGATAGACTGGGTAGGATGGGCCATATCAGAGAGACTAGTTAGGAGCTATAAAATAACCCAAGTAAAAAATAAGGACAAAACTTGAGGTTGTTAGAGGATTTTAAAAACAGCAAGAGAAATAATGAAGCATTTAGTGGAAAGTTTCTCAGTAATTTAAAATACTTGAGCCTAACAAGGATCATCTAACAGATGAATCACTGACAAATTATATGTGAGAAGAGAGAAGTTTTATTAAGTTGGAATTTACTTTTTTGGGCTAAACAGAATCAACATTCCCTTAACTCCATTTTTTTCTCCTGCTGCAAAACATGACAGTTCAAATCTTTGAAGGCTAAAGCAGGTTTGATAACTAGGAAAAGATCAGATAACTTTTCTCCTGGTCTCACTTCAGTAATTCTGTCAATGTCAGAAGTTTAGTTTAAATTCCTAGTCATTTAAAAGATGCTAAATAGATTCTTTAGTCACTGATACTCAATTCTCCTTTCCTATGCATTACTCTTCCCATTCCTGGTACGTCTCAGACATAGGTTTTTTTTTTTGTTTTTTTTTTTTCCTAGTAACAGGGATCAAACCTAGGACCTCATGTTTACCTGGCAGGCACAGTGCCACTGAGCTAAATTCCTGCCCCATAGACACTTTTTTTTTTTTTTTTTTTT
>PVIC010016328.1:0-14315 GCA_004025085.1 Thryonomys swinderianus | reverse complement strand
GCTCAGTGGTTCCGGTGCCTGCCTAGCAAGCACAAGGTCCCTGGTTCAATCCCTGGTAATCACATACAACAGTACCAGGTATGGTGACTCACACCCACCAGCAATCAGTACCACAGACCACAGTGCCAGGTGTAGTGGCTTACACCTATAATCCTAGCACTCGGGAGGAAGAGGCAGGAGAATTGCTAACTTCGAAGTTTACCAGGGCTACAGAGTGAGCTCATGGCCATCCTGAACTACAAAGCAAGACCCTGTCTCCAAAAAAAGAAAAATACAAAACAAAACACAGTGTTTTCTAAATGTTGTTACAGACCTACGCCATCCACTGTAGCACCCAAGGATATACAGTGTAACTAGTCTAAATTGAAATAATTTATAAAGGGGAAAATCTATATCCTGTTTCAAAGACATACCAAAAAAAGAGAATGTAAAATATCTTAATATTTTATATTGATTTTAATATATTTGGTTAGTTAAAATTAATTTAAACTTTTGTTTTGAATGTAGCAATTGTAAAACTAAGTTACATGTATGACTTTATGGCTCACATTTTGTTCTTGCTGAATAGCACATTATAGCTAGACATGGAATAGGATAGAAATTAACTCATCAGTGAACAGGAGCTGAACTTCCTTTTTTTGTGTATTTGCCAGTTTGTCTCTAGCTTCTTATTTATGAGTAGAATGTGCTAATATACAGAGCATGACTCAAGCTTTCTTTTATCCTGCCTGTATTAGAAGGACTTTTTGTTTTGAGGAGGAAATGATTGGCCAAATGGGTACACATGCCCATAATCCCAACAGTCAGAGCGACTGAGAAGAGGATTGTAGATTGGAGACCAACATGGACAATTTAGCAAGACCCTGTCATAAAATAAAAGATACTAAGGTCTGGAGATGTAGCTCAGTGTGAAGGCCCTGGGTTCAGCTCCCAGTACCACAAAAGGGAATGAAAGAAGGAAGAAGGGTAGAGATGGCTTGTGTGACTTAAAATTTTGAGGTTTTAATTCATGATCCACTGATGCCAGGGAAAAAGGGTGTGGAGAGCAAAGCTGCTTAGTTCATAGTGGCCTGGAAGCTGAGTAGGGTGACAGCACAAGAGAGGGAGGGATAAAAGTTCAGATTTGGACCCCTAAGACCTACCTCTGTGACATATGCACAAGAGTACTTTACTAATCTAGGTGACTCCCAAGCCATTCAAATTGAGTATTGTAGCAGTTTGATAATGGAGTTTGTTAACCCTAAAGACAGTGTTTGGATTTTAACTCAAAATTCAATGTAATTAACCTAAAATATTAACAACCACCTCTTCTGCTGTCAACTCCTCTCTGTATGTCCCCAGCTAAGATTTTTCTCTAAAGAAAACATGACCTTGGTTTCAGTGAATACCATACTTACTTTGCTTATTAAAGTGCATTGCCTTATGGTGTCACTGAGGAGCAAATTTGAACAACTACCTACTGTCAGGTACCAGTTTTCTTGATGGATAGAATAATAGAATAATGACAATGATGACTATAGAATTTTTAATCCTCTTGGGCCAGAGATTTAGCTCAGTGGTGCTGCCATTTGCCTTGCAAGTGCAAGGACGTGAGTTCAATCCCCAGTGCCACCAAAAGAAACTTTAGAATTTTTAATCCTATAGATCTCTATTCCTGGACTTTCTGTAGCTTTAGTATATATACTCCCAAAGCAAGCACAGCGTTTTGTAGCTTTAGTCATTTCATTTGTATCATAATAGAACAATCTTTCTAGTACAGGCACTGTTCCTGTAGAATCAGAATAGCTTTTAAGCAAACTTGACCTGTTTTTTTATATATATATATATCTTGTATCTTTTTATATATTTTGTCCTCAGTCCCTTTGCACTGGCTATTTAAATAACAGGAAAATCTCACATTGAATTGAGAATCTTATTAGCTATGCCTTTAGAGCATTGAATCATAGATTATTTTATATATTCTTAAAATAATAACATTTACTATATTATTAGGCTATGAAGGCCTTTAAATGACTGCTAAACCAGAGCTTTTTTTTTTTTTTTTTTAAGACAGGGTCTCACTTTGTAGTTCAGGCTGGCCCTGAGCTCACTATGTAGCCCAGGCAAGCCTCGAACTCAGCAATCCTCCTGCCTCTGCCTCCTGAGTGCTGGGATTACAGGCATGAGCCACCACACCCGGCACTGTGGTATGTGGTATTGATTGCAGGTGGGCATGAGTCACCATGCCCAGCATTATATGTGGTTCCCAGGGATCGAACTCAGGACCTTAGGCTTGTGAGGCAGGCACCAGAACCACTAAGCTAAATCTCTGGCCCTAGATCAGAACTTTTAAGAAAATTAGTTACTACAATAATGTTGTTATGATTTCATCATGAAAGATATATTGCTATCTTCCAGTGCTCTTACAGCATGGAGCAGAGTCAACTATCCGAAATACAGATGGAAGGACAGCGTTGGATTTAGCAGACCCATCTGCCAAAGCAGTGCTCACTGGTAAGTCTGTGTAATCACTTTGGTGTTCCCAGAAAGAATATAAAGAACAAGCTTGGTAGGTAGACTGTCTGCCTCCTGCAGTTAGTGACCTCAATTAGAATTTTTAAATAGTCTTAGTTCAGTTAGTTCTTTTCTACATCTAGTCAGTTGACATTTGATTCTTATCTTAAAAGGATAAAACTTCCCTTTAAAGTTCACCCTTAAATTTGTCATTGGTGCCTTACTTAGGGAAGACTATGATAGATAATCATGTGTGCTGTCTTTATTGAGGATATTTTTAAATATCTCTGAATTTTTCAGGTAACTTAGGTTTACTTGTTTGTACATTAATTACTTTTTTTAGTGTATTTTAATGATTTTTGATGGAGTATTCCAAAAACTAGTAATGATTCTTTTCATTGATTTTTTTTTTTTCTTTTATGAGACAGAGTCTCGCTTTGTAGTTGAGGCTGGCCCTGAGCTCACTGTGTAGCCCAGGCAAACCTCGAACTCAGCAGTCCTCCTGCCTCTGCCTCCCGAGTATTAGAGTTACAGGTGTGAGCCACCATGCCTGGCATTGTGGTATGTGGTACTGATTGCCGGTGGGCATGAGTCACCATGCCCAGTATTGTTGTATGTGGTTACTGGGGATCAAACTTCTTGTGTTTGCCAGACAGGTGCCAGAACCACTGAGCTAAATCTCCAGCCTCCATTGATCGTTTCTAAAATAGTAAAATCTGCCGTACTTATTCTAGGAAGGATGCTTATTATTGTACTGTGCTGTAATATATTCATTCCTTTGGAATCTTTTAATACATAAAGCTCTAGGGCTGGGGATTTAGCTCAGTGGTATTTCACCGGTCTTGCAAGCACAAGGTCCAGATGGATGGATGGATGGATGGATGGATGGATGGATGGATGGATGGATGGATGGACAGACAGTAGAAAACCAGACTGATCTGAAGTACAACAGCTTTTCTTAGTGGGTTTTTTGAAATGGTCTCCCTTTGTGGTTCACACTGGCCTTGAACTTACTATGTAGCTGGTGGTGAGTGCAAACTCACAGTAATCCTCCTACCTCAGCCTCCCAAATTCTGGGTTTACAGGTGTGTACCACCATGCCCTGCCTAGACTAGCAAGCTTTTTAAAATTGTATCTACTTCAATTATCAGTATGCTTTCTGCTTAAGCAACTCTCTCATTTGTTGAGTTATCTACCGTGTGATGACCTGTAAAATCGTGTCTAATCCAAAAGGCAAAAGCCAGCAGGGTATAGTTCCTAGATATAAACCCAGCCACTCAGAAGGTTGAGAAAAGAGGATCTTAAATTCCAGGTCAGCCTGAGGAACTTAGCAAGACCCTGTCTGAAAATTAAAATTGAAAAGGCCCAAGAGTGTAGCTCAAATTCATGGTGAGGCAATTATCTAGCATGAGAGAAGGCTTTCGTTCAATCCCCAGTCACCAGAAGAAACTAACAAGCAAACTAAAAAACCCCATAGTGCCATAAAAGACAAAACCTGAGGAGTCTTGTAGCATTGCTAAGGCAATTAAGACTAGTCCTTAATGGGCTGGAGATTTAGCTCAGAGGTTCCAGCTCCTGCCTAGCAAGTGCAGGGTCCCTGGTTGAATCCCCAGTAACCACATACAACAATACTGAGCTTGGTGACTCACACCCACCAGCAATCAGTACCACATACCATAGTGCCAAGTGTGATGGCTCACACCTGTATCCCAGCACTTGGGAAGCAGAGGCAGGAGAATTGCTGAGTTCCAGATTTGCCTGGGCTATACTTTGCGCTCAGGGCCAGTCAGAACTACAAAGTAAGACCCTGTCTCAAAAAAAAAGAATAGTCCCAGAAAAGACTTGTGAATGTTTGAGCTGTTATTATTACTAACAGTTAATCCAGTGTTTGTTGTGCTATTTCACTATCCTACAATATTCCATACTTATAACTTTTTTTTTTTGGAGATAGAGTCTTGCTTTGTAGTTCAGGATGGCCCTAAACTCACTATATAGCCCAGGCAAGCCTCAAATTTAGCAATCCTCCTGCTCTGCCTTCTGAGTGCTGGGATTACAGGCATGATGCACTATGCCTGGCATTGTGGAATGTGATACTCATTACTGTTGGCCATGAGTCATCATGCCCAGTATTGTTGTATGTGGTTACCAGAGATTGAACTAGGGACCTTGCACTTGCTAGGTGGATACCAGAACCACTGAGCTAAATCCTGGACTCCCCTCTTTTTTGTAATATTTGAATCTTTATTGGTATATTTTATATATATACATTATGATCACACACAACATTGAGAATTTGTACCAGGATATGACACAATTTAATTCTCATTTTTCCCATTCCCCCACCCACCCTACAACCCCCTGCTTCCTATATACATAAGCTTTGCTTCCCTTTTTTTATTACCATCATATTTTTTATTTTCCTTGTTACATAACCCTATACCCCATTTCCCTTTGAGTATTGTCTATTTCACAGTATCTACCATATATTCTGGACCACATTTACATCTTCAGTTTCTCATACCACAGAAAAGATACAGTATTGATAGATCTGTAACCTATTTATTTCACTTGTGAGTATGTTTTCAAGGTACATCCATTTGCATATAAATGACTCAAATTTAATCATTCTTCATGGCAGAGTAAAAATCCATTTTATAGAAAAACCATATCTTCTTTATCCAGTCTCCAGTTGATGGATATTTGGGTTGTTTCCAAGATTTAGCTATCACAAATTGAGCTACTATGAACATGGATGCTTATATGTTGCTGTAATATTAATCTTTTAATTCTTTCATGTACATACCTAGCAGGAGAATAGCTTGGTCAAATGGAGTATCTAACCAAGTTATTTGAGGAATCTCCACACCAATCTGCATAGTGGTTGTACCAGTCTACATTCCCACCAATAGAAGAGTTTCTTTCTCTCAGCCTCGCCAGCATATGTTGCTGGTTAATTTTGAAATAGCAACCTTACCTTGTGGAGTGAGATGGAATCTCAGTGTTGTTTTCATCTGCATCTCTCAAATGACTAGTGATGTTGAAATTTCTTCATATGTTTATTAGTTGCTCTTAACGTCTTCTTCCGAATAGTGTCTGTTCAATTCATATGCCCATTTTTGAATTGAGTCTTTAAATTGGGGGGGCTGCTAAATTTGCTGATTAAGTCTAACATTCTTTTGGTTGAGTTTTTAGGATCTTCTATATGTCATCAGCATATAATGATAGTTTAACTTCTTCCTGTCCTATGTTTATTCCTTTTATTTCTTTCCCTTGTCTAATTGCTGAGGCTAATGTTTCCAGCACTACATTGAACAGGAGTGGTGATAGTGGACATCCTCTTTTTATTCCTGATCTTAGTATGAAAGGTTTTGGTTTTTGTTTTCTTGTTTTTTGTTTTTTCTTTGAGACAGAGTCTCACCTGTAGTTCAGGCTGGTCCTGAGCTCACTATGTAGACCAGGCAAGCCTCGAACTGAGCAGTCCTCCTGTCTCTGCCTCCCGAGTGCTGGGATTACAGGCCTGAGCCACCATGCCCAGCACTGTGGTATGTGGAATTGATTGCTGGTAGATGTGAGTCACCACGCCCAGCATTGTATGTGGTTACCGGGGACTGATCTCAGGATTTTGTGCTTGTAAGGCAGGCACCGGAACCACTGAGCTAAATCTCTGGCCCTGAAAGGTTTTAGTTTTTGACCATTTAGAATAAGCTAGTTGTTGGTTTCTTGTAAATTACTTTTATTAGGTTAAGATAAAGTCCATCTATTCCAATTTTCTGTAGGGTTTTGATCATGAATGGTTGTTGGATTTTGTCAAATGCTTTTTCTGCATCTATTGAGGTGACCATGTGGTTTTGTACTTCAGTCTGTTAATATAGTGTATTACATTTATTGATTTACATATGTTATACCATCCTTACATCTCAGGGATGAATCCATCTTAGTTAGGGTATATGATCTTGATGATTCTCTGTATTCTGTTTTCAGGTATCTTATTAAGGACTTTTGCATCCGTGTTCATTAGGAAGATTGATCCATAGTTCTCTTTTTTGGTTGAGTCTTTTCCTCCTTTTGGAATCAATGTAATGGTTGCTTCCAGGAATGGATTTGGGAATTTTGCTTCCCTTTCAATTTCATTAAAGAGTTTGAGAAGTAGTGGTGTTAACTCTTTTTTAAAAGTTTTGTAGAATTCAGCAGTAAAGCTATCACGACCATGGCTTTTCTTTGTTGGTAGGTTTTTATCATGTTTTCAATTCCACAGATGGATATGGGGTGTTTAACATTTTTATATCTTCATTCAACTTTGGAAGTTGAAATCTGTCCATTTCTTCTACATTTTCCATCATATTGGAGTACAGATTTTCAAAGTAGGTGTTTATTATTCTCTGGACTTCTGCTGGATCTGTTGTGATATCCCCCTCTCATTTGTAATAGCATGGATCTGAGCCTTTTCCTTCCTTTGTTTGATAAGGTTGGGTAAGGGTCTGTCAATTTCATTTATCCTCTCAAAGAACCAGCTCTTTGATTCATTGATTTCTTTGTATCATTCTCTTAGTCTCCGTTGCACTGATTTCTGCTCAGATCTTTATCATCTCCTCTCTAGTGTGAGCTTTGAGTTTGTCTTGATCCTTTTTTTCTAGTAGCTTGAGGTTTAGCATTAGATTGTTTATTTGAGCTTGCTCTGTTTTCCTTATGTAGGTATTGACTGCTATGAACTTCCCTCAAAGAACTGCTTCATTGTGTCTTATAAATTCCTGTGTGTTGTACAGGGAGTTATCATTTAATTTTTTCTGTGACCTATTTGTTGCTCAGCATAGTATTGTTCAGTTTCCATGTGTTTGTAAGGATCTTGGAATTTTGTTGCTATTGAGCTCCAATTTCAAGGCTCTGTGGTCTGACAGTATACAGGGGATAACTCCAATTCCTTTGCATGCACTTAGACATGTTCTATGAACTAATATGTTATCTATTTTGGAGAATAACTAATGAGCAGCTGAGAAGAATATGTATTCTGACTTTGTGGGGTGAAATATTTTGTAGGCATCAATTAAGTCCAGTTGTTCAAAAGTTTGGTTTAGCTCCAGTATTTCCTTATTGATTTTTTGTCCAGTTGATCTATTTCTGACACTGGAGTATTGAAATCCCCAACTACTATTGAATTAGTGGTTATCTGGCTTTTCATATCCATTAAGATTTATTTTATATAGTTGGGTGCATTAGAATTAGGTGTGTAAATATTTATAAATGTCATTTCTTTCTCTTGGATTGTTCCCTTCATGAGAATGTAGTGTCCTTCTTTGTCTCTCTTAAATCAATTTGGTTTTGAAGTCTGTTTTATCTGCAAATAGGATAGCCACTCCTGCTTTCTTTTTTTCAGTTTCCTGTCACATTGAGAATTATTTTCCATCCCTTTATTTTGAGTTTAGGGCTTTATTTCTGAATTAGGTGTGTTTCTTTTATGCGGCAAATTGCAGAATCTTGCTTCTTGATCTTGCCAGTCTGTGTCTTAATTGGCGCATTGAGGCCATTGACATTAATGGTTATGACTGATACAGCATGATTTATACCTGTCATGATGTTTTCCTTTTCTTGGCTCCTTGGTTTTTTGCTTTTATCCTTTTCCATTTAGTTTCTTCTCTTGTCCACTGGATTCCCTGTGCTAGGGCTCATGGGTTTAATGACTTTCATTGTTTTTTTCCAAGATATTCTTTAGAATTTTTTGGAGTGCAAGCTTTGTGTTTGTGAAGTTTTTGAGGTGTTCTTTGTCATGGAAGTATCTTGTTTCCCAATTGATTTTGAAAAGATAGTTTTGCAGGATACATAGTCTAGGTTGGAAATTGTTTTCCTGTAATGTTTGAAACATTTCACTCCAGGCTCTCCTTGCATTGAGTGTTTGCCTTGAAAAGTCTGCTGTGATCCTGATGGGCTTCCCATTGTATGTGGTTTTTTGTTTTTTGTTTTTTGTTTTTTTTGAGGCAGGGTCTCGCTTTGTAGTTCAGGCCGGCCCTGAGCTCACTATGGTGCCCAGGCAAGCCGCCGCGAACTCAGCAATCCTCCTGTCTCTGCCTCCCGAGTGCTGGGATTATGGGCATGAGTCTCCATGCCCAGCATTATATGTGGTTACCGGGGATCGAACTCAGGACCTTGCGCTTGAGAGGCAGGCGCCGGAACCACTGAGCTAACCCTCCGGCCCTGTATGTGTTTTTTTTTTCTTTTGCCTAACTGCTTTTGGTATTTCATTTTTTGTTGGACATCTGGAACCATGATGATTATATGCCTAGGTGTAGATTTTTTTTATATCACAGCCATTAGGAGTCCTGTATGCCTCACTTATCTGTATGTTCAATTATTTTATTTTTCCTGTGAAGTTTTCTGCCATTATATATCTGAACAGGTTTTTTATGTCTTTTGCATTGTCTTCTACTTTCTCAGTGACTCCAGTCAGTCTTACGTTATTCTTCTTTGAGTCATCGATGAGCTGTTAGATTGATTTCTCATGGTCCTTTGCCATTTTCCATAAATTATTCCTTTCCTGTTTGTTGATTGCAATCCTGTCCTCTACATCTGAAATTTGATCCTCAGCTTCATTCATCCTACTTCACAAATTTTCATTCTTGTTTTTGATCCCCTGGAACTCTGTTTGAAATTGTTTAAAAGGTTCTTTTGCTTTTGTTATCTCTGATTCTGTCATGCCCTGATTTCCTCCCTTAGCATTATTAATCATATCATTCACTTTGGACAGAATCTGTTTTCATCTCAGAGATCAGTTGTGCTTTCAATTTTAGTAGATCTGTTTTTGTTACCATCTCAGAGGGTCCTGATGATTGAACTTGCAGTTTGCTCCATTTCCCTTTATCCTGAATTCCTCTGTGGTGGTATTCTATTTATCTGGGTTTTTGAACTTTTTCTCATTTCAATTCCTTTATCATTTCTTATATTGGTTAAATTTCTTGAGTGCTGTCCGAGCATTGTATGTTGTAAGTCTCTTTCTTCCTGATATTCAGAACCCTTAGATGACTAATTCCTGAGTTGACCTCCTTCAGTCTGTAATGGCCCTTGAGTAATCTTAGTTCACTGGCTATTGTCAACAGGATTCCTTCACTATCCCAGCAAGTGTTTCTCTGATGTGGTGGACTAGGCAGAGTAACTGGCTGAGGGCCTCTGTCTAGCTTCCAGTACCACTGTTAAACTTATACACAGTCCACAGAGAAGTAGGTGGTGACTCTGGAGGCTCTACACCATGTAACAGCCATGTCCAGTTGGGTCCACAAGGAAATAGAAATTCCAAGTTCTTATGGTGAAACAGCCCTGGTCACACAAAAGCTGTGGGCTGAGTGCTAGTTGATGGTGCTCAGTGCCTACTTACCGGGATCCAACGTGTGACCATGCTGTGCCCCACTCAGTCTACTTCAGCAGGCTTCTTGCACAGTCCAGGTGGCTGAAAAGTTGCAGGCCTAAGTGGCATTCAGTTACACAGGCAGCCTTCATCCCAGCACCACCCAGGTGACCCTGCTTGGTCCTAATTTGCCTACTCCATTTCCCTAGACCTTTGGAACAGTCTACATTTCAGGGGGAAAAAAAAAAATTAGAGATAATGGGGTTTTACTTTTTTTTTTTTTTTGCAGTACGAGAGATTGAACTCAGGACCTTGCTCTCACCAGGCAGGTGCAGTGACATCGAGCCTCATGTCTGGCCTGAGAGTTAGAATTAATGAAAAAGAATCAAGCAGAAGTCCTGAAAATGAAAAACTCAATTAGAAGTTTTGATAGTAGGCAGGATCGGTCACAAGATAGAATATCAGGACTTGAGGACAATATTGGTATAGTAGAACATTTACTCAGTAATAACAAGAATAGAGGCATTAAAAGATAATCCAAGAGCTCTTAAATGAGTCCAAAAGAACAAACTTAACAATCACTGGATTTGAGGAAGGTTTAGAGCAAGAGACTAATGGTACAAAAAATGTGTTAACTGAAATTAAAGCAGAAAATTTCCTAAATGTGGGCAGTGAGATGGATACTGTTATGGTTTAGATCTAGAATGTCCACCCAGGGTCTTAGGTGATCGAATCATGGTACATTATACCCATTGTGATTCATCCATTGATGGATTCAGTAGCAGAATGCACTACTAACAGTGGGGGGGCCTAGTTGGCCTGGAAAGATGTATTCTACTTCCCTTGTTTCATTCTTTTCTCTCCTCTTCCTTGACTAACATGGGCTGAGAATCTTTCCTTCCACCATGCCCCTCTGCCTCCTCTTACTGCCTTTAGCCAGCTGAATGTGAAACTGAAACTGAACCAAAATAAATCTCTCCTTCAAATTGTGAGTGTCAGATTTTGGGTTCATTGACAAAAAGTCACTGAGACAGATATCCACAAAAGGTAGGCATTGCAAACCTCAAATAGGCACAGCACTTCATAGTACAATTTCAGAAGAAAGAATGCTAAACACTGTTGAGGGAAAAAATACATGAGAATAATAGTAGATTTTCCAACACAAACGTTAAAATCCAAGAGTTTAAAAGTTTTTTAGAAACTAAAAGAAAATACTTACTAACCCAGGGCCAGGGATTTAGCTCAAGTGGTACTGCACCCACCTTGAAAGCACAAGGGCCAGAGTTCAGTCCCCAGTACCAGAGGGAAAAATAAATTTATTAACCTAAATTACTATGCTGAAAAATTGATGAGAAAAAGACTGAAAAATTCATGACACTGAACAAACAGTGCAGAAAGCACTTCAAAGGATCCATAACAGAGTGAAGGAGAACAAAATCCAAAATCTAGTTGCCTTAATCATTCATAAACTTATACAAAACCTGAAAGTGAAAAAATGGATAATAGCTAGGCGTGGAGGCTCACGCCTGTAATCCCAGCACTTGGGAGGCAGAGACAGGAGGATTGCTGAGTTCGAGGCTTGCCTGGGCTACATAGTGAGCTCAGGGTCAGCCTGAACTACAAAGCGAAACCCTGTCTCAAAAAAACAACAACAAAAAAAAAGTGGATAATACTCCAAGCATTTGGAGCCTGGAAGCAATCAGTAGTCACTATTCCAATTTCTGACAAATTTGGTTTCAAACCAGAACTGGTCAGAAGAAACAAGGTCAGTATATATTTGTAAAAGGAACAATTCACCAAAAATAGGTAATAGATGTAAATATACACACACAAAATATCAGTGCATTAGTTTTGTAAAACAAAACTTGATATAAAAGGACAAGTGGACACCAGTATAGTCATGCTGAGGGACTTTAGTACCCTCCTGTCACAGCTCAACTAGACACCCCCCCAAAAAAATTAACAAAGCTATACCAGTTAAATTGGAGTGCAGAACAAATGGATACCTACTTACAAACTGTTACAGAAAACAACAGCCGCATTTTTCTCTGCATTTCATGGAACACTCCAAAGTAGAACATATTTTAGGCCATCTGATTAAATGAAAAAGAACTGAAGTAATTTCTTGCATCCTAAAATAACACAGTGTAAGGAAACTAGAAGTCAAAAGCAAAAGAAATACATGGAGACTGAATAACACATTCTTGAATGGTCAGTGGGTCACAGAAGAAAGAAGAAATTTTTTTTTTTTTTGAGACAAGGTCTCGCTTTGTAGTTCAGGCTGGCTCTGAGCTCACTATGTAGCCTAGGCAAGCTTTGAACTCAGCAATCCTCCAGTCTCTGCCTCCCAAGTGCTGGAATTACAGGTGTGAGTCACCACGCCCAGCACTGTGGTATGTGGTATTGATTGCTGGTGGGTGTGAGTCTCCACACCCAGCATGGTATGTAGTCACCGGGGATCGAACTCAGGACCTTGCATTTGAGAGGCAGGCGCCGGAACCACTGAGCTAACCCTCCGGCCTGAAAGAAGAAATTTTAAAATTCCTAGAATCAAATAAATTGTAGTACAACATATTACAATATGTGGAACACAATGAAAGTAATTCTAAGAGGGAATTTTTCAGCATTGAGTATCTACATTAGAAAAAACAGCAACCCTACATATTGTAAATAACCTAATGATATATCTCAAGCTCCTGAAATGTCCACAGTCGGATCCCAAAACTAGAAAAAGGAAACAAATTATAAAAATCAGAGTGGAGCTGGGTGTGGTGGCTCACGCCTATAATCCCAGCACTCAGGAGGCAGAGGCAGGAGGATTGCTGAGTTCAAAGCTTGCCTGGGCACATAGTGAGCTCAGGGCCAGCCCGAACTGCAAAGCGAGACCCCGTCTCAAAAAAAAAAAATCAGAATGGAAGTCAGTGAACCTGAGGCTTTAAAAAAAAGGGATTAGTGGGCCAGAGGGTTAACTCAGTGGTTCTGGCGCCTGCCTTGCAAGCACAAGGTCCTGAGTTCAATCCCCGGTAACCACATATAATGCTGGGTGTGGAGACACGCCCACCAACAATCAACACCGCATACCACAATGCTGGATGTGGTGGCTCACGCCTGTAATCGCAGCACTCGGGAGGCAGAGACAAGAGGATTGCTGAGTTCGAGGTGGCTTGCCTGGGCACCATAATGACCTCAGGGCCAGCCTGAACTGCAAAGCGAGACCCTGTCTCAAAAAGCAAAAAAAAAAAAAAAAAGGGATTAGTAAAGAGTTAGGGGCCAGGGACTTAACTCAAATGGTACCATGCCTACTTTGCAAGCACAGGAGCCTGAGTTTAATCCCCAGTACTGCAAAAAATAAAATAAAGATAAAATCAAAAGTTGATTCTTTGAAAGAATAACTTGCTCAACCCTCGCCCAAAAGAAAGAACCAGCCTACATCACTGTAACTGGGAATGAAAAAGGTGATACTGCAGTAGACATTACAGAAATCCAGGGGGTTACTAGAAACAACTCTGAACGTTTGTATTCCAATAGATTTGGGATGTGGGAAAAGCGGATAAAAACCTATATACATATCACTTACTAAGCAATAAAATTGATACATCAATAAAAACTGCTTTCTAAGAAAAACCCAGGACCTGACGGTTTCCCTACTGAATTTTAACAGAGCTGCAGAGAGAAACTAATGCCCGTACTGTGAAATGTCCATGCAATTCAAAGGGAAAGGATACTTCAGAATTTATTTCATTGAACCAAGCATTACCCTGATCACAAAGCTAGATAAGGAATCAACAGTAAAAAGAAAACTGCAGACCATTATCCTTGATTAACATAGATCCAAAAATCCTCAACGAGATACTTGCAGATTATTCAGTTAACCACTAAAAAGATCACACACCATGCCCAGTCAGGTTCATTCCAATGATGCAAGGACAGTTCAATATAGATAAGATTGTTAATATACCACAAATAGGATCAAGGGTAAAAGTCACAAGATCATCACAGTGGATGGAAAAGAGGCCTTTGAAAAAAAAATCCCTTCCTGATAAAAACTGATGAGAATATATTTAGAAGGACCTTACCTGCAGCTAATAAAAGCAATATATGAGAAACCCAGAACTGATATCATACTGAATTAAAGAAAAACAAAGCATTCCTTCTAAAATCAGTCTGTTCTCATCACTCCTGTTCAATATAATACTCAAAACTTTAGCCTGAACAACTAGGCAAAAGAAAGAAGGAAAAGGGACAAGAGTAGGAAAGAAAGAAGTCACATTAGTCATTTTCAGATGATATAATCCTTTATGTAGGAGATCCAAAACACTACACCAGAAGTCTCTTAAAGCTGATAAATTCAGTGAAGTGACAAGATACAAAATCAGTACATAAAAATCAATACTATAACTATACACCAATAATGAACCCACTAAGAAATCAGGAAACAGTTCCATTCACAACATTGTCACAATATTGTCAAAAATGCCCTGAGATAAATGTT